>NJDC01000164.1:417261-442849 GCA_002245475.1 Calephelis virginiensis
CAGGTAAGTTATTAAATAATCCCTTTAATAATTGTATATTATCTACAGCGTCAAAACAAGGCCCTAAGCATGGTCGTCGCAACAATCTATAATTACCACAGTAGAAGACAATCACTGCTATCGTATAATCAGAATGAAGCGTGAGGTTCCCTTAACCGCCTTAACTGAGTAATTTATTGTCTGTAATCACGTTATTCTACTAATATTTGAAATATGAAAGTTTGTCTGTTTGTTACTCCTTCACGCAAAAATTGCTGAACCGATTTTCGTGAAATTCGGCACACATGTAGAGGGTAACTTGGATTAAAACATAGGATAGTTTTATCGCGACAAAATGTTTTTGTGGGACTATTACCCTGGCGGGCAACATCGTGGGAAACAGCTAGTAACTGTTACAATACAAGCACTACAAAAACTTCAACTCTGTGATCTAGCGGTCCGGCGTCGCATTTTACTTTTTGATGTCCTTGATTCAATCCCCTGGTCAGGCAAGAAAAAGATAGAAAATGTGGATGTCCAATTTTCTAATGTGCTCGGGTAACATACATAAAGATATAGAAGTCGAACATTCAAACTCCTTTTTTATTTGAATTCGTTTAAAAATATAAATTATTTTGAAAGTTAAACGCTTCAATAACCTACCCAAAAACGAAGGAGGCACTTAAATCGCCGCGTACATTTTCTTATGTCAGACTAATAGGGGTTCTAGATGGCTGCAAAAACACTGGTTGTAAACATTGGTTTGCAATCGTCTGGACTGTCGATTTAATCCAAATTTAATATTAATCAGAAGATGGAAACAAAGTTTCCTCCAAGGTAACCTTTATTGGAAGACGTGCTTACAACCGTCGATAAAAACTGTACTTTTTTTAAGAATGGCTAATTTTTTGCTAACCGCGAGGTTTTCACAACTTCACCGGGCTATAGATTATTGTACTGTAACTGAATAGCTGTGTATGGAGTCTGGATCAGAACTTGACCTTACAGTGACAGGAATTGGAAAGAGGGATCCTTCACTGGGCAAATTTCTGAACAGCAATCTACCAGTGGTCTTGCAAGTAAAGATCCATCTAACCTCTGCTCGCCTCTAAAGACCTGTTAGACAGAGATGCAAGCTACTCTGCACAAGAGCTTGGACACTACATTCGATAGATTTTCAGCATGATCGGTATACCTACGTTTCATTATTTACCTAACAGTCAACTATTGGCAAAGCAACAGATATCTACATTGCTTACTATACCACGGCTTTAACTTTACCTGCCACCATAATGTCAGTGGTCGTCCATATAGTGTCCCTTGCTGGTGGGTAGATGGTAGACTTTCTCACGTGGTCCAGGTCCATAAGATAACACCACTGTGTTTTACCGATGCACCAAATCTCACTTGATGCGCTAGCTAAATGCCGTTTTACCTAATACCCTAAAATGACTGATTACTACGACTAGTGACTGGATTTGAATACTTTGATTCCAGTTTTTTGAAATCGGGTAATAACTTATTGTAAATTTATTAAACTTCACTAATGGCAGTGCTAAAAACTATAAAAAAGTAGATATTTTTTCTATTATAATTATATGTATAATAGCAGCGGTTTTCTGGTTATTGATCCTCATTGGCCCTACCTTTTACCTTAGACAGGGTATTGAATGTGGCTGTAGATTGTATCTTAGAGAAAATGACTTAAATTTGAATATTGGCAGATTCACGCCTATAACAAAAATTACAAAAATAGATTTTTATTATTTATCGAAAACAGCGTTGGAATGGTTAATTATCCTTATTAGTCCTATCTCTTATCTAAAATAGGTTATTAAAATTTACCGTAAATTGTGAAAAAATTCTTCGAATTTTGTACAAAAATTCAATCCATTTTACGTATCTCCTCGTAAACCGCAGTACAAATATATCCTGTAATTATCAGTACAATAATATTTAATGGCTTAATTGTTCCTCCGAGCAATATAGATGAACAATAAAATCTTATAAATCATGGCGTATACAATTGGTGATAAAAATTAACTGCGTCGCTAAAATTCGAGGCATTTAGCGCAAGTTGAAAGTGCTTGGTTTTTGTTTAGTCTAGAGACAGGATTTACTTAAGATTTTAGAATAATACCCTTATGAGGAAGTAGAAACTTTTTTACTAATAAGCAATAAACAGATAGACTTCCTGATGATAAGAAATACATTTCTCCCACGGGCACTAAAGAACGTAATGGTGCATTTCCAATTCTCTTAATGACAATTGAATCTTCGCTTGATCTGCTTGAGCCAAGGACCAATATGCGGTAACTCGAAGAGGTTTTTGACGTGACAACGTCTTATAATTTGAAGGTCCCGTCTGTACGCACCAAATAAAACATGACTCATGCGGCGTTACCTCGCTCTTAGGCGTTCCATATAGGGGAAGTGCAAGTGAGAGCTCGGAACGAGCGAAAGAGAGGCATAATCGGCCTCAGTTCTTATGACGTTGTCACGTTCATCTATCGTCAGTAAACCTTACCAAACTAAACTTTACAGACAACCGCTTTTTTATGATCCGTGTTGGTCCAGTCTCCTTTGCAGAATAGACCATTTGCATTCCAGTCAGGCAACTCGTAAAATAAAATGCGAGCACAGGCTTATCGTTGCTAACATCTTGACATCTGATTAGGTGGTAGAGTTTTGCAGCGACTCTCCTAGATTGGTACTACCGCCCTACTTTTTCACCATAACGCCAGCGCTTGCCGTTTACGTTTTCTGGTTCATGGAATAAGGTATCCCATAAACTTAATTTCACTGGATGCGTAACTACTCGGCCTCAGGTTTATAAAGAATCACTACTACCTTTGTTGTATCTAGGCAGCTTAAATTTTATTACCATCATTAAAAAATGCACAATATTTACAGTAGTGGCTTTATTGTACAGTAGTGGCCTTTGCTTTACTTCTTACAAATTTAGAAAAAAATCAATTCATCACCCTTAACATTCTGGAGCTTTAGAATTTTAAGGTATTGCAGTTCTATCTGTTGTTTTAAAGTCTTAATTATCTTAAGCCAACTAAAATGCCGTTTGGTTTATTATGAAGGCGCCAAATCATTTGAAGTCTGTGACATCATAATACGAGTAATCGTACATTTTTACCTAGATATTGATGATCTATAAAATCCCTTAGCAAAAACATTCAACGTCTAAATTTGTGAAGCATGACGTCATGTTCAAACATAGTCAGAGGCATTCAGCTTATTTTGAAAAAATATATGTTTACAGTTCGTTCTAAAATGCATTTATTAATTATTGTTAACTTAAAAGCTCCAATCCATCTTACAATCATATAATTCCGAAAATTTGCCTGTCTATCTGTAACGCTTTCACGGTTAAACCACTTTACTGATTTTGATGAAAATTATTACTCATATAGTTAAAGTCTCGTGTTCAAACATAGACTACTTTTTTAATTGTACTTAAATTATATTTGTACAATAGCAAATCGCCTATCCAATCAAGCTAGAATCTGCCAGCTGATACGAGTAGGCTCTATAGTTTAATATTATCTAAGGTTTTTAACTTCCAATTAATAAAAAATGATAGCAATTTCAGTCATAAGGGCTAATGGTTGTCTTACTGGTTTATCGAGTACAACTAATAAAACATAAACGCAATTAGTAGCTTCAACTCACTGCACTTTGAACAAATTTTTAATATGCCTTTTTTTTACAATAAACATAAAAAAAGTTAACGTTTCCGCGGTATCGCCCGCTAGCTAAAAGTTACTGAAGTCTCTTATAGGAATCTCCATAAACATATATTTCTATCAACTAGTGACTCTACTGCTAGTCTAAATCCGGCATTAAAATAAATATACCCTCATGTGTTAACTGAATGAAATAATATTTTATAGGCAGATTTCAATGTAGTATACATAAGTGAACAACCTCTGGCAGAATGGGTGTGCTAGAATTAATAGTAATTAACCAATTAACCAATTAATAATTAATTTATTTATAATATCTTGCTTCAAATGTTAATTGCATGAATCAAGTAGAAAATTTTCGTATTATAGGTATATTATAAACCTTATTTTAGTAGGCACCCATCTTTATGACTGCTACACTTACCTGTAGCCAGGTAAGAACAGGTACATAAATTAACCTTATTTCCCTCATATGTTAATTATAATATTTAAATGCTATATTAAATTGCGTCGAATTCTAAACACAATAATATTTGGCAGCAGTGTGAAAAGCTGTTGCAGCCAGAGATAATTATTAAAATGAAAATATACAGTGACAATGGAAATTATAGCACACCCATGCTGGCGGAGGTTGTTCACTTACCTTTACTGCATTGAAATCTGCCTATTAAATATTATTTAATTCAATTAACACATGAGGGTAAATGTTATTAATTCGCGACGATTTAAGTTTAAAATCTTATGACACCTAAGTACATTTACCAACTGCGAGGCTCGAGTTTGATTCCCGACGGGGGCAGGTATTTATGTAAAGAACATTTAGATATCTGCATTTTCGGTTCTGGGTGTTTATTAAATTTATGCTGGTATCTGTTTAAGTATTTCAATATGTTAGTATCGTTGACTAATACCCATAACACAAGAATATTATTTGCTTACTTTGGAGTTAGATTCAATTTGAGTTACTTGTCCAGGGATATTTATTTATTTTCAGGGATTAGATTCAACTGGTCCATTAATATTTACTTATTTATAATTTATGAAAAAGGTATCTTCTATATTCTAGACATTAGCCGTCTTCATTAATTATAAACAAAGACTAAGGTAACATTAGCATTAAGTTGATATTATTTTCTGTACCACATGAAAAGAAAAAATATAATACCAGGTTGAGTCTTGGAGTATTTTACTCCGGGTTTATTAATAAGACATAAGTCCGGTGTTGGCATAAACTACACAAGATCTCGGTCTGTACTCCCGAGTTAGCCAATTAATACTACACAAAATATGTTTTGTTTTCAATTTACTAAAAAAGACGACGTTGCCTGGGATTGCATTAGTGCCCAGTAAGTGATAAGTTTGGCACTAAGTAGAGATTTGAGACTAAGTGCCTAGTAACTTCCGATAGTCGGGCTTGTCGTGGTTGTACCTCTGTCTATCTATTCATGGATGTGGGCATATAGATATTTACTAGTAAAGTGGTTTTTAATTCAGCTAAATCTTTTAAAGAGGAGAAGAGGTTGGACTCGCAGGTATTCTTTGTAAATAGTTTATATTAAAAAACGTAACTATGTATTCTACTATGTAATATAATCTGTAGCCTATAGGAAAAAACTTCTTTATCTGACGAATCGATAAAATCCTTTCAGACATCAATATCTGATCTTTTGGTTAAAAGTTTTCACGACTGATCAACTGTAATGAATGGAAATAATTTTATTAATTTATTTAAGAAAACATGCATAAACTTTATGATTAAAAGATTTATTCTACGCCAGGACATTACATTGCTAAAAAACAACAATTGGGAACGCGCATGTAGCAAGTCGTGCTGATAACACACAATCCTACTTGGCGCCAATGTTAACATCAGACCAAGGCGATATGTTGCCATCTACCTGCACACGTGCTTTACATTCTAAATACATTTAAAACATTTTTAAATCTAAATATATTTAAAACATATTTAAATCTAAGTACCTTTAAAAACATATTTAAATCTAAATTCATTTAAAACATATTTAAATCTAAATTCAATCAAAAACATATTTAAATCTAAATACATTTAAAAACATATTTTAATTTAAATACATTTAAAACATATTTCAATCTAAATACATTTAAAACATATTTCAATCTAAGTACATTTAAAAATATATTTAAATCTAAATACATTTAAAACATATTCAAATCTACATACATTTAAAACATATTTAAATCTAAAAACATTTAAATCTTAATAAATTTAAAACATATTTAAATCTAAATATATTTAAAACATACTCGTATTTAAATCTAAAATATATTTAAAACAAATTTAAATATTTCAAACCTAATATAATCCTAAAACATCACAAAATATAACACTTTAACGTAACTCCCTCACATTGCAAAATAGACTCCGAAAATTGAAACTAGAACCACTTCATAAAACTATTATATTTTTATCATAGGAACACAACAATGGGATTGGCTTAATCATTATCAAAACTCGCAACAGCAGCATTACAAAGTCTCATATTAAAACATCGCTGGTTTTATAAAACCTAACTTAAAGTCAAAGAAGATTTTATAGAAGTACCCCTTTTATCTTGAGTAACTGGTGACAGTTACATTATATTGTGTATAGGTGCAAAACACAAAACAGCTAGTGTCCGACCGAAACTGATTTTCTGACCGAAACCGAAACTGAAAACAAAAGTTCGGTCGTGACTTCAGTTTCGGCCGAAACCGAAACCGAAACTCACGTGACTTTATATAAAATACCGCCAAACCCAAATGTTGGTGCGTTTTTAAAACGATTCTACATTTTTAGGTTCATTACATAAGACACTGTATTTTTACTTTGTTACAATCATTTACAAATGTAATTCAAAGAAATACTGCTTTCTTAATCTTAATTAATGTAATATAACACTTCACATATTTCATTTTTAAAAATCTCTTTATCAAGCCACTATATTTGCTTATAACAAGAAAACACACTACGGATACAATATTTAAGTAGGTATTTATAGTATTCAAGAACATAAATAAAACAAACACATACATGAAATCAATTCTATCAAAACATAACCTCCGATGAATGTTTGTGTCGGGTGTTAACACACTAAGTTTTATTGCTACGGAGCTAAACGACCGAAGCCGAACGCCGCACGATGATTTCCGAACGGAACCGCCATCCTAGTCCGCCCGTGTTGCCGCGCGAAACGAAGTTAGGCGAACGCACTCGACAACTTCTGAAACAGTTTCGGTTTCGGCAAAAATTTCGGTCAATTTTATGCCGAAAACGAAACTGCTACCGAAACTTGAATTTTTCACCGAAACTGACCGAAACCGAAACCGAAAGTTCGGTCGGACACTAAAAACAGCATTATTATGTAACTTTGATGCTTTAATAAAAATAAAAAGAAGATCATGGTAACTGTCTATTCTTAAAAACAAGACTGAATAAAATTAAGCTCAACTATCAGTTTTAAACTATTTGCGAAAATACTCCAAATAGAGTATAGTATATACTATATTAGTCTGATAGTTATTTAGTCTAATCTTAAAATTTTAATTTTGAATGCCAGATATGGTTAATAGGTGATTTAAAAATATAAAGCATAGACCATCTTATCATTTTATTTGACCGCCTTGTTGGTCGAGTGGCTAGCGTACACGCCTAACTACATCGACCAACCGCGAGGCTCGGGTTCGATTCCCGACGGGGGCAGACATTTGTGTGATGAACATTTAGATGTCTGCATTTCCGGGTCTGGGTGTTTATTAAATATATTCTAGTATCTATTTAAGTATTTCTATGTATTAGAATCGTTGACTAATACCCATAACACAAGCATTTAATTTGCTTACTTTGGGGTTGCGTTCAATTTGTGTGATTTGTCCAGGGATATTTATTTATTTGCAACAAAAATGTTGAATTGAATTGTACATATACCCAAACTGGACATACCTGCTCTCTTTTAAAAGAAATATGACAAAAATGGAAGATATATACTTAAAGCTTTTCATTCCATTTTATTAATATTTGTTATAAATTTTAAAGAAAGAAAAAATTTCGACGAATGCTCCAACCAATTTAGCTACTGAGGATTCAAGTCCCGTGGCGAAATTTTTTCTATCTTTAAAATTTATAGAAATATATCCCACGCACAGGGCAAGTGCTAAAATAAAAATTCGTTAATATTTATTATATTTTCTACCATCTGCAACCTGTGATCGCATTCAAGTTAATTAGCATTAACTTATTGGAGGAAAACGTAGTTGCTTTTCCAATGTCTAATCTATGTTTGTGTTACAATAAATTAAAATCAGTTTAGTCGTTTTAAAGAACAACCTAAATATAAACTCCTGTGTGGACGAACAATAAAAAATCTGGACTGATATTCCACAATTAAGTAGCATTAGATAATGAAATAATTTTATTCTACCCACGTAAGCTAATGAAGCGAAAATGAACCTAATTTGAAATAATATCTTATATCGGTTTCTTTATCGAACTGTCTGATCGAATTAAACTCGTTAACGCCTCGATAACAACTCGATAAAAACTAGAATGTCGCTGTTTTAATTATCCCATGTACCATTTTAGAAAACTAATGTGGTTAGTTTTACCTTTTCTACATGCACCTAAGCCTGTTAATATTGTAATAAGGTGTTCAGTAATTTCCTCCTGTATCAGGATAAAAAGCCTTTGTGTGATCCCAAGCTGTGAATTTAAATTATCGTCTCGATAGCAACTCGACAAAAACTAAAAACCATTCGTAACCATTTATGCCCGGTTCCTGTATTCAAGAAACGTGTCGTTTTGTTAACGGTAGTATTTTGTACGATTAGTAAGATTGCTAACAACGGTTGCTCGTTTTTGATGGTCGATTCTGAACACAATTTAGTAATTTCACTTGTATTTTCCACAACATATTTTAGCAAACCATTTATAATATTTTATTATTACTAGTGGTCCCCCATTGGTTGAAATTCGACCATAATAAATTTTAATATCTTGTTGATAAGAACGCCATCTTCATTTCTTAAGACCAACTACTTTGTTTCCAAACTTTTTAGTACGCCATCTGTGATCTTTTATCGTTATCATCAATATATTTGTTTGTGTGTGTCAAATGCATGGTAATATGGGTAATGTTTTATTTATTGATTTAATTTACTTTATAAGCATTATTACTAAAAAATATAAGCGTTCTGCACTTCTACACATAAACTATTTGGTGCCAAATTTTGTGCTCCTGCGTCCGCGCATTTTTTGTAAAAAGGGGTCCAAACTTTTGGCATCACATATTAATATTTAGATAATTTTGCCCTGATGATGATAATAATGAGATAAAGGTACTATGGAAACTACAATCGAAATTAACAAATTGTGTCTATAATGGCATTACACCAAGTACCGACGATAGGAAGAATAGAAACTGTAAATTTTGATTTTTTTTATATATGAGTAACGCTCCGTTACTTTGAACAAACTATGGATGCTTAAACTTACGGATTACGTTGCGTTACTTTTAGGAGCCTGGCATTAGTCATACCATACCACGTTAGAAAATAAACGAGCTTAGTTTTTTTTATGAATTAAAATAGCGAGCATAAGGTTTTAAAGGTAAAAGACAACAGTTGTCATATACATTATAGATGTTATAGGTGAGTTGTTATCTCATAGCCAGGATGTGAGGCCTAACGAACAAGTCAACTGGCAACCTTGACCTTTCAAACCGGAACACGATAGTGCCATTATAGTGCAAGGGATTAGTAAGGCGATGGTGCCAATAATGCAATAAATCTAATTAAAATTATACGGCGACTTTTTTAAAAGAAAACTGCATGTTCTTATTTCTGAGATGCCCGACTCGGCAATCACACCCACTACACATTGTAGGCAACACCAACATTAGACCAGTAAACCCCAGAGGCAGTTTAAATTTTTTTAGAGTTCCCAGAGATGGTCCGTGATCGCTGAGTACTGGCTCTCAGCCAGGCAGCTCGCGAAAGGAGAAAAGTTAAAAGCCTCTGTGGTCTAGCGGTTCAGTTGTTGGTCTTGACTGAATGAGGTCACGGGTTAGATTCCCGGGTTGGGCAACAAAAAAAATTGGGTTTTTCCAATTTTCTAATAAAATAAACTTTGCTCGGGATTGGTTATATGTGACCGGTTGGCGATAGGCTTGCCACCTATCACATTATGGGACTTAGTGTCTTCGGCTAGTCGTGGGTGCCCTGGTTTTGCCTCTGCCTACCTCTTCGGGGATATGGGCGTGAAGAAACTTTTTTTATAAGTCATCACCAACAAAATCTCTAGTGGTAAAACACCACTATACTACACAGCACTATCTTAGCACTTATCACTTTAGACTGCACAGCATCACCCTGATGGGGTAGAGATCCATCGCCTTGCCAATTCCTGCCACCATAATGAAACTATGACAGTTTCAGTTCTGGTCTGGAGGGTACGGTAACCGGTAGACTTGCACAATAGGCTTCACATCCCGGGAACAGGATAGCGCCACACATGTAACATCTAAGGTGTCTTATGGCCACGGTTGTCTTTTACCATCAGGAGGCCCGTTGGCTGACCTCTAACTTAACATCTATACGCCCATATCCCCGAAGCGGTAGTCAGAGGTACAACTAGGGCATACACAACTAACGGAAGACACTAAGTCCCACCTCTAAATTGAAAAAAATATATTTAAATTCCATATTAAAAAATGCCGTTATTTCCATTTATATTGTATCCATAAAAGCACGTACCTACATCTTAATCAACCAGGTTTCACACCTATGCCAATAAAAATATCGAGCTATCATAAAGTCAGATGATTTATTGATACCTATTATATTAGTACCATATTTGGTACCTATTATATTTATTAGATACCAGTTTACTTGCGACTTCGTCAACTTAGGAAAGGTTTCAATGAAAACTTTTTTCCTTATCGTCTTTGGAGGTTGACTTTTGAAAAGAAACTAGGGTTAAAGTAGGCTTTACTAGGTAGTAGAGTTTCACAGCGACTCGCCCGGAATGATACCACCGCCTTACCTATTCCTGCCGTCATAACGTCAATGCTTGACGTGGAGGTGTTCAGGTTTAGAGGGTATGGTAGCCGGTAAACTTACTTTTGCTCGACGCCTAACATCTCGGCATCAGGTTAGAAACGCACCATTACCACCTTTGGTGTCTTTAGGCGGTGTGAATTTCTTACCATCAGAAAAACTGTCTGCTTGTTTGCCTTCCAATGTCATATAAAAATAGGCAATGTTAGAATTCAGGTATTTCACTGTATGCACATAAAATTTCATCAAAATCGCTCCAGTGGTTTATTGATGAAGTCATAACAGATAGACGTACAGACAAACATACAGACTTTATAATATTAGTATGGACTAGTTATCACCCTTAGATTTGACGCCTTGTAATTATTTACAAATAGAAACCTAGAATCAAAAATGAAGGCTATTCAAAGGTTTATATTTCTGCCTACCTCTTCGGGTACATGCGCGTAAAGATACTTTTTTTTTTGTATTACACTATAACGTTGTTACATTATTAAAAGCGGTTAAATCGTTTCAATGTAAAAACGTAGTAAACATACTAACGCAAACATATTCCTTTTTAAACTTCATTTCAGGACTTTTGACTTCATTAAGTGCTTGTACACCAGTAGGGTTACTCTTGAATCTCGATATCATGCGAATTGGAAATTGGTATCGTATATGTCACTTTAGGTACTTTTGAACACTGAATTAAGGGATTATTAACATTTAGTTACAAATAAATTCAACGAATAGGATAAAATAATTTACTATTTACTATTAACTAAATGGTAATAATTCTCCAGTATTATGTTCAAGAGTACCTAAAATGACATATTCGATTCCAACTTCCAATAATGCATGAAACGAGCTTCGAGAGTAACCCTACTGGTCTTGGTGAATTTCGATTAGGCGGACCCGAGTCATGTTAATTATTTTATCCGCTTCTTTAATCTACTTACGGTCTGGGTTTATGAAACATATATTATTTAACGCTTCCAGATTTGTCCTTGACGATACTAACTAGTAATTATACTTGGCTGTGTCTCGGGCGCTATAATGCCAGTTATATTCCTATGGGTATGGTAGCCGGTAAACTTACTTAAAAAGTTGAACACCCCCAGTCTCTGATTACCAATAGATAATTATCATCTTGCAACAACGGGATCTTGCTATCACAAAAACCTTAAACTTGTTTATTTTCTCATCAGATAACAAAAAAATCTAAATATTAGTGTGTCCAGATTTTTTGTTACCTGGTAAGGACTCGTAGGTATAGAATAGAATAGAATAAAATAACTTTTTATTGTGCACCAAAATACATACGCATCTTCACGCCTTTATCCCCGAAGGGGTAGGCAGAGGCACAACTAGGGCACCTACGACTAGCCGAAGACACTAAGTCCCACAGTGTGATAGGTGGCAAGCCTTTTGCCAACCGGGCACATATCCAATCCCGAGCAACATTTTTTTTTATTATAAAATTGGAAAAACCCAATTTTCTTTTTATTGCTCGACCCGGGATTCGAAACTGGTACCTCATGCAGTCAAGTCCAACAACTGAACCACGAGACCATAAAAATAAATTCATAAAAAATAAATACATTAAAAGAAACTTAAAAACTAAGTGATAAAATAAGGCGGCCTTATCGCCATAACAGCAATCTCTTCCAGGCAACCTTATGTTATGGAGACATAATACACATAATTATACTTGGTTACGTCTCGACCACCATAACGCCAGCCTTATTCCTATAACAAGGGTATGGCAGCCGGTAAACTTACCTACTTAATTAAAAAGTTGAACACCCCCAGTCTCAGATTAACAATACATAATTATAATCTTGCATCGACGACGGGATCTTGCTACGATACCTCAAGCTTGTTTATCTTCATATCGGTTAACAAAAACTAGACTAACTAATTTTTTATGAAAAATAAACATAATTTAACAGAACAGTCAATATCCTGTTGAAATTGTAACTAGTTTAAACACTTTAAAGCTTCAATAAAAAGTTTTAAATTCCGTTTCCAAATTCCAAACCACCTTTTTTACAAAGTCTTTGTTGTTACAAGTTGATACATATTCAAATGCACTTGAATGAAATAGTGTGAAAAGCTGAATAGATTAATATTGTTTGTTAAAAAACGCCACACGAAAACGTCAAAGCAGTAATGTAAACACCGTAATCGATTTTTTCGATTATCCTCAACCATAAAAATAGCGATTACGTCAAAAATATCGATATAATCTTAATTCAATCAAGGTGTCTGCCTGAATTAATGCAGAGATCATCTAGTTTACGCTTCGATCTGTTTGAAACCGAAAAAACGTTGTTTTAACGAACTTTTATTCATAAAAAAGTCAAGGTGCGGTTCGAACGCACGCACCTGCGTTTTTTACGCTATTGTATGGTTATTCACAAATTTATCGTAACAGGTGAATTAATGTGAAATGTATTCTAAAATTGACAGTCACACTCATATATTACTCTATAGTTAATGAAGCCTACTTTAAAACATCTTGAATTGCCGATAACTATTCTAATTTTATTTTTTTTTTAATTTAAAATACCTACTTAAAATGTTTTGAAGTGAAAACTTCTTTAGCGGCGTTGCTCACTTTTTTGGTATGGGTAAAAACTTCTAAACTCGCGTCAAGATACGTGACCTGATCGAAAATTCGTATGACGGCGCAGGGCGCTTGCACGAATGTTCGTGTTGTCATGTTTGTGTACGATAGCTCAATAAATTAATATTATGTTCTACCACATAAATAATAGTTCTTTCATAATGATAATGAAAGCAATTCGTGCAAAATTATTCTCTAACCATTCCAAAACATAAAATGCACAACGTTAATATTCAAGTTTTCACTTCTGCCGGCCCTCCCGGAGTGCCACCCGTTTTTTATGTGGGCTTAAAACTGCTGTTAGTGTGGGTTAATTAATTAACATTAGAATTTTGTAAAATCAGGGTGTAACTATTAAAATAGTAAAAAGTCGTCACAGTTAGTCATGTCAGGGGCTTAGGTAAATCGGTAGTATCCTAGCATAAACTCTAATTGTGATATTTGGCGGCATAAAAAAAATACACGATATACCTATGAATTTTTACTTTTGCGCCTTTACTGCTCAAAGTGATAGAAAATACTAAAATTGAGTAGTTTTGCTTAATCAGTACCGATACGAAATTTAATGACTATGAAAAAACTTACATTTTTTCTCAATGTGACCAAAACTTCCTGTAAAATATTTTCATATGTTACATAAAATTCATAGCTTTTCAATAAAGTGATATTACTAACACTCAATGAAAGATTATAATACATATTTGAGTATTTGTAATATCGTGGAATACGTGTCTTAGTAACTTAGTCTGTGTGAGAAAAAAATACTTTTTTGTAATAGATTGCATCAATTTACCGAAATTAATTCCTGTTAATTTTACCGAAATCCGATTGTATCCAAAACTGTATGGTTTTCAAATATACTATCTTATGGTAAGACCACACACGATTTTTATAGACACGAAAGATGGTAATTGACCTAGTTGTGGTAGACCGAGTATGTATGAGCACCCTACAACGCTCTACCACCTATGACTGACAAGTATGCGATGGGGTCATTACATCCCGACGAAAAATTGTTCGTAAAATAACAGTTAAACCAAAAGTTCGAAAATGCAATTTTATAAAGAAAGTTTCCATTGTTTGATTATCTATATATTAATACGTGATGCCAAAACTTTGGACCCCTTTTTAAGAAAATTGCGCTAACGGAGGAGCATAAAATTTGGCGCACTTATGGTTTATGTGTAAGAAAAGTGCAGAACGCTAATATTTTTCAATAATAATGCTTATAAAGTACATAAAATCAATAAATAAAACATTACCTACACTACAATGCATTTGACACACACAAACAATTATATTGATGTTGACAATAAAAGATCACAGATGGCGCACGAACTATTCAGGAAACAAAGTAGTTGGTATTGAAAAATGAAGATAGCGTTCTTATCAACAATGTATTAAAATTGTCGAATTGCGACCAATGGGTGACCACTAGTTAATTATAATTATACGTAACTCAAATTACAAGCGAGGCCGAAAACTAATTTGCGAATATTGATTTTTTTTATCTAAATATGTGTCTGATTGTACCTCGTAAAGTACGAGTGATATTCTCATTCCTGGCAATCATGTGCTATAATAATAAATGATACAAAGATAGGTGTGTCATAGAATGTAGGGCTGAATGTTAACGATACAGTCGATAGCTCTTCAAACACCTTTACCAGTTTTACCAGGCTTACAATTATTTATGCCTCTATTCAGAATCTGTTTTTGAAGTTAAAACTTCTCAGCGCCGTTGCGCACTTTTTGTGGAATGGGTAGAAAATTCGTAAGACGGATGGAGAGTAAACAGCCGGGGCGGCGTATGAGAGGAAGTATTCACCTCTCTTTGTATGGCACGGCGAAAATGTTTGCCTGCGCCTGTTGTTTCGTTTAGACGGCGCAAGGCGCTTGCGCGAATGTTCGTGTTGTCATGTTTGTGTACGATAGTGCAATAAATGAATATTGTATTCTAGCACATAAATGATAGTACTTTCATACTGAAAGTTAAAGCAAGTCGTGCAAAATTATAGGTTTTAAGGATTAATTTCTCAAAAATAATATAACATTCACTTACATTGAGAAACAAAAATACACAGTTTTTTGATTAAAAACACAGAATATGTGTAACAGTAACAGTAATTTACAATAAAACACTTTTTCACTTTTTCGTTTGATATTTAAACATAGTTACATTTCTTAAAAATATTATGAGGCCATATTTTTAGGAATACCCTCTTGTCCGAAACACAGATCATAAGTATAAAATACTAGATGTGTCTATTTAATTTATTTATCTTGTTAAATTTACTGATATTAGAAAAATAAAGGCTATTACAGAGCTTATGATTCTATTATGGTATTTAAATTACAATAGAAATGAAAGGAAAATAAGAAAAATGAGGCTGTGCCTTTCTATATGTAGGGTTAAAGGATTTCATAAGTCTTTTAAGTGTACGTTTGTATGAATGGTATGGTATAATTAAACACGTATATTATTATTATTATTATTTGTTTTAATTTTTGTCGCGTTTTAAATGGCAGATGCATTTGATAAATGTTTGTGTCATTTTTCATTTCTTATACATTTTTTCAATTTTTCATAAAAATTGAAAATGATTTTATATTTTTTACATCATTTGGTATCTTGTTATAAATTTTATTCATGTCATACAGGATGCCATTTTTGCCGTATTTTGTCCTTGGCATATATAGTGTTAGGTTATTAGCATTTCTTAATTAATTTTTTTGTATAGGATGTTTCTTAGTAAAATATATTTGTGTGTGTATTTCTTTCCGTAAGATTTTCTGAATTAATAAGCCACTGCTGTAGGTGTATGATTGTTTAATGTTCATTATTTTTGTTTCATTATACACTTTGTTCGTCGATGTAAGAAAGTCGTAATGAAATAATTTCTTAATTAGTTTATTTTGTGCAATTTACAAGGTATTTATATTAGTTTAAGCGGCAGTTCCCCAAATTTCTATAAGGTAGTCAATGTAAGTATTATTATGGTATACCGAACTTTTTTTGGAAGGTATCCTAATCCTTTTAATGCTCCTGTAAGGGATGCTAGCTTCGATTTAACTTTATCCTAATGCATTTTCCATGTTAGTCCGCTATCTAATATTTATCCTAGATTTTTTCACTATTTACTCGACAAATAGGTTGAATATTTATTTTTAAAGTTGAAAAATTTTAAAATTTCTTATTTTTAGTGCAAGAATTATGTAATTTGTTTTTGCAGTGTTAATAGTTAAAAGGTTGGATTGAAACCATGAATTCAATAGATTAAAATCGTGTTGAGCATCGTCTACCACAGATTTTATTGTATCCCGAAAGTAAAATAAACTTGTGTCGTCGGCGTATAAAGTTAAATCGCCTCTAAGACCAATGTCCTTAATACTGTTTATATAAATGAGGAACAGTAATGCTCCTAAAATGGAGCCCTAGGGAATCCCATATATTATGGTTCTAGGACCACTCTGTGTTTTACCTATTTTTACTATTTGTTGGCGGTTTTTAAGATATGATTTAAATACTTGTAGTGCGGAACCGTTTAACCCAATTTCGTCTAATTTTTTTAGGAGCAATTTATGACTAACAGTATCAAAAGCTTTTTTAGGTCTACGAATACTCCTACAGCTATTTGTTTTTTATTGATCCTAATTTTTAATTTTGTAACTAAATCAACTTAATCAATTATTCCCTAACCATTCGAAAATATCAAAAATGCACAACGTTAATATTCAAGTTTTTACTTCTGTCGGTACTCCCGGAGTGCAACCCGTCGTTTTTTTTTCAAAGGATCTCCACGCCTGTATCCCCAAAATGGTGGGCAGAGGTGCAACTCACGATTATTCTAAAGTACTACTACTAAGAGTGTGCTAAATGGCATACTTATCGCCTTTTTTACGTGTGAAAAATCCCCCCGGATATCCGCCTCTCTCGGTTGAGAGCAGTGGGTTATGCCGGACTCGAACTAAATAAAAACCACACGATGACCTTCTTGCATACTTATCGGGACCTCACGCAATCAAGTCAATTAATTATTGAAAATAATTATTGAATTTAAAATAAAAATAAATGATGTTTTTATTCGTTTGTTATATTGGGTAGAAAATTGTCAACTAATCATTTGATCATGATGAAACTGATACGAGACCACCTCGGAATCATTACCTGTTTTAAGAAAGACAAGCTTTCAAAATGGGTTGGCTATTTGGAAAAGAAATTGCGTAATAAACATACAGAAAAAATAAGAAAAAACATACAATCTCATTGACAACCTCCTCCTTTTTTGGGTTAGTTAAATGGAGTTAGGAATTGGAAATCGTTGAAATTGGAAAGAGTTGAAATGGGAAAAAGTTGAAATTGGATGAAACGAACTGTGTTGCAATCAAAATTAATCTTCAAATTAATTACTCGTAGATTACTTAGCATGTTTGTATGAAAAGGGTTATGAATGTGAAGGAAGCAAGACAGGTTTGTCAGGATCGTGAGGTCTGGCACTCGATACTCTCTGCCTACCCGGTAAGGGACTTGGCGTGAAGATATGTATGTATGTATGTATGTACTTAGCATGAGTAACAATCTACTTTAACTTTCTCATTTTATTTTAACTATATAGTAAGACTTTTTAACCTTCTGTCTGTGCATGCATCTGTTTAATTATGACAACAAAAACAACTGACAGAGAAAAACGATGCCCATGCGATTATCTGTTTATGTGATAATTTTTTAAATTGCTAAGTACACATTAAAAGGGACGTGACGTCGTTAGTTTTGAAAGTTGGTCAGACATTTTAATTATTGTGTTGCCAGTTTGAAGAAGTTATTTACGGACATGACAAACACATGTTTAACAATAATGACATTTAGGGGGAAAGTGAATATATCATTATTATAATCGTCTGATAATATCACTAAGTTTATAGCATTATAAAACGTATATGTCAAAACTTTGACCAAATGTCATTTACTTTTTTTATTGTACGGTAAACGAAAAAAGTATAGAATTACAACTTATCATCCATGAAAAGTTTTTTAGAGACAGTGACTTGGAATGAATCTGGCCGGGAAACGGCTGGCTGGTATAAGTGCGGCACTATATAATTTGATTTTGTGGTATTTGTGTGGTCTAGCGATTCAGCTGTTAGACTTGACTGCATGAGGTCCCGGGTTCGAATCCCGGGTCGGGCAATAAAAGAAAATTGGGTTTTTCCAAATTTTCTAATTAAAAAAAATGTTGCTCGGGATAGGATATGTGCCCGGTTGGCGATAGGCTTGTCACCTATCACATTGTGGGACTTAGTATCTTCGGCTAGTCGTGGGTGCCCTGATTGTACCTCTGCCTCTTCGGGGATATGGGCGTGAAGATACTTTACTTTACTTTATAAATTAATTGCCTGCTGCTTGGGATTGGATCCCTATCCACCTTGCTCGCCTCTTACGAGCTACCAGGTCCTGCCTGACAGATGGTTTTTTGTACAGAGGATCCGGATTTACATGGGGATATTTAACAAAGTGCATTAATTAATAAGTATCTTTACGCCCATATCTCCGATGAGGTAGGCAGAGATACAACCAGGATACTCACGACAAGCCAAGGACACTAAGTCTCTCAATGTGACAGGTACCAAGTCTATTGTCAACCGGGCGCATATTCAGTACAAGGCAGCTTTGTTTTTATTTTGAAGTTGAAACATACATTTAACTTTCGTTGCCCGACCGGAAATCGAACCCTGGACCTTATGGAGTCAAGTCCTACACCGGACCGTTAGACCACAGAGGCGATAACAATTTATTTGTATCAAAAATATATAAACAAAATGATTACGAAACTTTTATTGCCCAATTAAGTTAAGTAGAGTTATTTGTGTGTGGTTATTATTTATTGGTTATAAATTGGAAAAATACTTTGTAATTTTAATGATAGTCAATTATTAATCAAGAAAAGTAAAACGTTAACAATTTTATAACGTAGATTTGAATGTTATCTTAAGTGCCCATTTAAGTATAAGATGACCGTAAAAATTTACTTCTGCTTTATAAAAAATGGTCTGTGCTGTGTATATGTATACTTCACGCCCATATCCCTGAAGATATAGGTACGCAAAGGCACAACCAATGCACGCGCGTCTAGCCGAAGATATTATGTCCCATACTGTCATAGGTGGGAAACCTGTCACCACTCGAGAATATGTCTAATAATCATGTATCAAAAAATATCTTCAATCCAGTATACCTGCAATGATAAGCAGAGGCACAACCAATTCACCCACGACTAGCCATATACACTAAGTCCCACAATGTAATGGGTAGCAAACCTATCGCCAACCGGACACATCTAATCCCGGGTAAAGTTGTTTTTGTTAGAAAATTGAAAAAAAAAACACATTTTAAACTAACACACACACTATATTATAACTTACCAAATATGGATGTACATGTGCAAAACGTTACAGCTCGCGACTGTTATGTTCCGGTTTGCAGAGAGTAGCCCACCAATTTACTTACACAAAAGTCTCAACTTCCTCTTAATGCACCTGAAGCTTAAGGCGTACCATTACAAAGCTTTGCACAGATATATTTAGTACAATAAAAGTAACCCAATTCTCTCAATGGAGTGCACGTAAATATCTCTCTATATTAATACGTGATGCCAAAACTTTGGACCCATTTTTACGAAAATTGCGCGGATGCAGGGGCTTAAGATTTGGCACACTTATAGTTTATGTGTAGGAGAAGTGCAGAACGCTAATATTTTTCATTAATAATGCTAATAAAGTACATAAAATCAATAAATAAAACATTACCCACACTACCATGCATTTGACACACACAAACAAAAATGTATTGATGATAACGATAAAAGATCACAGATAGCGCACTAAAAAGTTTGGAAACAAGGTAGTTGGTCTTGAGAAATGAAGTGGCGTTCTTATCAATAAGATATTAATTTTATTAATCAAGAAATTTTATTTTTGTACTGTGACTTTGGTGTTTTTAAGTGACCGTTTTTTACTGTTAAGAAAATCGTCTGCCCTTTTTTTGCCCAGACACATTATAAAACAGAAATTTACACTATAAACATTTTAGAAGCATGAACACACTGGTGGTAATTTTGCTGTGCACACACTTAACTTATTTTAAATTATCGCTATCTTCTTTTAACGAAAGTGACAGAACAAGACAAAACTCTTTTAATGCTGTCAGATTAGTCTGTATACGACATTTCTACAGACGTTTGATCTATCAACCGGAAAAAGTTGATTAAGAACATCACAATTTGGCATGTCCGGACTAATCTGACATGTCTAAAATGTTCCATCTTTTTTCACAGAAAAAAAAAGACAGCATGCATCTAAAATAAGTTTAGTTTGTGAACAGCAGAATTAACACCACTGTTGCGATTTCTCTTACTGCCACACACCGGGTATACTTACTTTTACTTCGATATTAATTTAAAGCGTGAACCTTACATAAAATCTATTATGTGTATAATTAACACACACAATCGTTACTAACTTTGAGATAAATCGTTGCTAACTTTGGAAAATCAGATTTCTTTTTTGATTTTTTAAAAAAAATTGTAGTTATTGAACGGCCTCGTTCTACCTGTACTAGTTGTTAGATACGAATTAATAACTACATTAAGATTATAAAATTGTATATAAAGCGAGATTTGGTACTGAATATTCTCTGCTTACTGTAAGTGAGGGATTTAGCGTGATGATATGTATGTAAATACAAAAACAATTTAATTTAAATAAAATCATCGATGTCATGTTATTTGCATTTGTTTGTAAAATGCTAACTACTAAGTTATCCACGGTTAAATATTTACATTTATTAAAAATTAATTAATAATTGCATAAATAATTATTAATTAACTTTAAAACATAAATTGTAAACCTAATGCGCCGTTGCAAGAGACTTATATATTTAATTAGCAAACGGGTATATTAAACTGAAATCAACATAAATTTAGTATTTCCAGTACTAAATGGTCACATTTTGCATTAAAGAAATTATATAGAAAGTTGGTGATAATTAAATCTAATATACATATATTTGCATAATTTTATGTCGTCTAAGTGGTGATAAGGTTACCATTTCTTGGGTTCCTCATACCTCAATGGAACTTTCCAGGTTTGATATGATGTATATCCGTTCATAATTGTCATTTTTTTATGATATTAGAAGCAAACAAGTAGACGGATTTTCTGATGGTAAGAAATTCACGTCGCCTAGAGACACCAAAGGTAATAATGATGCATTGCCAACCTGAGGTCAGGATGTTAGGCCTCACGTAAAAGTAAGTTTACCGGCTACCTTACCCTCCAAATCGGAACACGTCATGACGTTATGGCGGCAGGAATAGGTAAGGCGGTGGTACCAATCCGGGTGAGTCGCTGCGAAACTCTACTACCTAGTCAGATGTCACGGTGATAGTGACGTTAAGCGTATGCTCGCCTTTTACGAGCTGCCGGGCAGGAAGGTCTATTCTGCAAAAAAGCCCGGACCAACACGGGGAATAAATAGTTGGTATTATGTTTTTTCTGTAAACAGCTTTACGAATTTCATACAAACATAAAAATATGAAGGATAAATAAATATTCAATTACATTTAGTCGGTTACATTTACATTTAGCCCTACAGCCAACGAAGCAGTTAAAAAATGGAAATTGTAAAAAAATCTAAACATCCCGTTTGGGTTGTTTATGACTTATTATGTTGATTATATCATCGGCTCATGACATTATTGATGAGGTCCTCAACATAAGCGGAAAATGTCGCTCAACCACCTCGTTGGTCGAGTGGCTAGCATATACGCCTAACTACATTGACTTGCCTCGAGGTTTGGGTTCGATTCCCGACGGGGGCAGACATTTGATGAACATTTAGATGTCTGCATTTCCGGGTCTGGGTGTTTATTAAATTTATTCTAGTATCTATTTAAGTAATTCTATGTATTAGTATCGTTGACTAATCTCCATTACACAAACATATAATTTGCTAACTTTGGTGTTAGATTCAATTTGTGTAAGTTGTCCAGGGATATTTCTTTATTATTTATGCATTATTAAGTATAACTCAGAAACTATCAATCAGATCATGATCAAATGAGTGTCACCTCGGAATCATTACGATTATATAGGGTCACTCAGTGTTCTTTTCAGTTTTAGTTGTTTGGTTTAAATCCAGTCGCTGATTTCCAGCTTCGGACATGGCGTCAGAGCTTAAGGTGTCATGCCCATCATCTTGATGCGTGGCGATCTACAAGTGTGTGATTCGGAAGACATTCCTTACCCCGCATAACACCTTTGTGGAATCATTTACCGAGGGCGGTATTCCCAAACAATTATGACTTAGGAACCTTCAAGAAAGCGTTTTTTTTTGTTTTTTTTTATGATATTGAAAGGCAAACAAGCAGACGAATTTCCTGATGTTAAGAAATACACGCCGCCTAGAGACACTAAAGGTGGTAATGGTGCGTTGCCAACCTGAGGCCGAGATGTTAGGCCTCGAGCAAAAGTAAGTTTACCGGCTACCTTACCCTCCGAACCGGAACACGCGACGCTATGGCGGCAGGAATAGGTAAGGCGGTGGTACCAATCCGGGCGAGTCGCTGCTAAGCTCTACCACCTAGTCAGATGTCACTTTATTACTGACGGTGAGCCTATGCTCGCCTTTTACGAGCTGCCTGGCATTAAGGCAGATGGTCTATTCTACAAAGGCACCCAGACCAACACGGCGTACACTCATTCCTTAAAATTAAGCAATGCATCTGTGATACTCCTGGTTTTGCGGATGTCCGTAGGCGGAGGTGATTATTTTCCATCAGGTGACCCACTTTTTTAAAGAAGAGGAGGCAAATAAGCAACCCACTTGCTCGTTTGCCTTGTCTTCTATAAAAAAAAATTTTCGAAAATCGAACCATCAAAATCGGTCCGCTTCTGGCGGAGTAATCGCGTTACAAACAGACATTCGAATTGAGAATCCCCACCCTTTTTGGAGTTGATTAAAAATTTGCAATGAACATTGTGAAAATCTCAGGGTAAAATATAGGCTATTTTTTTTTCACTCAAATGATATTTGTGACAGCCCAATAAAAAATGCGAGTAAGACTACATCCATTTGACAATTTTGCAATAGAATCGTTTAACTTTATTTATGTGTTTAACTTTGTTCATATATGTGTGTCTAAGTCAATGTATTTTAAACACAATTTTTATTTACAATGAATGTATACAAGAGTTACAAGAAATAAAATTTAAGAACCACATAAAAATATACTTTCTAACTAGGCATATACACTAAATAAGTATTTTAATGACATTGACATTATATGGGGAATATAAAATTATTATTGCTATTTATTCGACTTTGATGTGATTGTTTTGACATTTTATATTATAGCTATTTTGATTACAATTCTTTTTTTGATTAATTTTGTAAATTTTGGAAACTAAAAATAATTTATAACAGTTAATTTTTAATTGTTTATTTTGAAATTTTATAAATATTTTAGTAATTAATTATAAATGGCTTAATTGTATCCTTATTTTTAAAATTAAGAATTTTGACATTCAAAATTGTATATAATTTATAATTAATTTGAATGAAAACACATCCATTCATACCACGAAGGTAATAATACTGGAGGCTATGGTCCCTTCAGAAGTGATATTAATTCTTTGTCAGGAATGTAACTTCCAGTAGTAGCCAATAGCTTCATGGTCAAGTAATCAGTCATAAAAATGTCATAATAATTAAAAGTAAAACTGCAAAAACTGCTGAACCGATTTTCATGAAATTTAGCACACGCATATATGTTAACTTGGATCGACACATAGGATCGTTTTCATTATGAAAAATAATCCTGCGAGACAATTAACCACGCGGGCAACGTCGCGGGCAAGAGCTAGTATACTATTAATATTAACCGCTACTAACAGTTTGTATGTAAAAAAAAAGTATTATTTTCCCATTTTCCCGGTTCTTCGCTTAAATTAGCCTTAAAAATAGCAATATTGGTCCATCCGTTCAGACGTGATGAGATGGCTAAGCGAAATGGGGCGATAAATATTATTAATTAAATAAATTTCCGCATTTATATTATTTATACGATATGTTAGGTATAGATTGGTTATTCTATTACAAAAAACACAGGCGGAACTGTGAGAAGAAACTAGCTAACAATAAACATTCTTCTTCAAACAGCGACGTATTTAGCACTTGTGTCAAGCTGTCGTTGCTATTATGAATCTAACACCAAACTGTTGTCTTAACTCTCGCAAATAGACAATAAACAAGTTAACCTGTCTTTGTTTTACGAATAATGGCTCAGCAATAAGGGAGTGACTAACAATAATTGCTAACATGGCTAACAAACGATGAGGAAGTCCTTTATTCTTGGCACTTTTGTTGAAATTTCTAAATATACGTTGTCTTTTCTGACAATATGTTATTTATTGGTAGGTGTGAGTGACAAAGTTTCTCTATATAATACAAGACGCTTTGTGGTTTTGTTCGCGTTTTAATATTTTTTAGATTTCTTGAAAAAGTCCTCGAGAGAAAAGACGAGGGAAGAAGCTTACTTAACTTAATTTACTTTTGCTCGAGCCCAACATCCCGGCATGAGGTTGGCAATGCACCATTACCACCTTTGGTGTCTCTAGGCGGCGTGAATTTCTTACCATCAGGAAATTCGTCTGCTTGTTTGCCTTCCAAGTTCCAATATCATAAAGAAAAGTAGTAAAGACACTCGCGCTAAGACTCCTCCCATCATAAATACCCTTCATTTGGTCTTTATAAACTAAACAATTATTTTATTCTAAAATAATTTAAATGAGATTTTTTTTTATATGACAGCTCAGCTTACACACAGGTCTCCTAATGTTAAGAGACAACACTGGCATATAGATACCGTAGATGTTACAGGTGCGTTGCTGTCCTGTGGCCGGGATATAAGCCTACTGTGCAAGTCTACCGTCTACCCTATCCTTCTGTTCATGATCATGATCGAGACATTATGGTGGCTGGAATTAGTAAGATGGTAGATCCCTACCCGGACAAGTTGGTTCTCAGTACTCTACCACCAGTGGTCTTGTTGGTGTTATATGTGTTAACCAGAGCTCACCTCTTACGAGCTGCCTGGCCGAAAGGCAGATTGTCTTATCTTTTTTTTTACATACATACATATCTTCACGCCAAGTCCCTTACGGGGTAGGCAGAGAG
>NJDC01000165.1:0-45594 GCA_002245475.1 Calephelis virginiensis
TGGAAACTTTATATCACCCTCGGATAAAACCCGAGTAATTTCGTCAAGGAATGTCAACGTAGGTCTCCCCGGTCACATACATCCGTATCCGAATTAAATATCTGTTATAGTAATATTTCTGTCTACAATATATCCAAAATCAATTTACTTAATAAAAGCCGTATATCATTAGGATTTATTGAACACATTAATAATAATATGTTGTAAGAACATTTAACAAGGCAACTGCACCTAAATCTCGGATGATTCAAAATGATCTTATTGACCTTGATCTTTAGCATGATGCTAGGAATCCTAGAGTTAGTCAGCATTCGATCCAATCATTATTCAAGTTATAGGTGCTTAAGTTGTTTCTTAATAATTCATATGGAAATGACATAATAGGTCTTGGTTATTCCTTCAGTTGATGAAAATAAATTGCAGTTTTTTTGGTCTCTACAGCGTTTACTAGTCGTCATTAGTAACTACCCGGAAATAGGTTACATATATTTCCTTTTTTCTTCAAATTCACAATTATCTTAGGTGCATTTATGAGTGTTGGGAGGATTCTAAGGATGCAATCGGGGTGTTTTTTTGATTTGTCCAAAGCATTCGATTGCGTAAGCCACGATACGTTGATCAGGAAACTGCGCCATTATGGAATTAGAAATAAGGCACTCGATCTTCTGATTTCATATTTGAATGGAAGAACTCAGAAGGTTGATATTAATGGTAAAAAATCGACTGGTGCTGCCGTTACGATGGGTGTCCCCCAGGGCTCTATTTTTGGTCCATTTTTGTTCCTTGTTTATATTATTGACTTACCTTACTACGTAAGAGACAAACACGAAATTGTATTGTTTGCGGATGACACTTCACTTATATTTAAAGTGAAAAGACAAGTGGGTAATTATGACGAAACGAACAATGCGATTTCAAAAGTTGTACACTGGTTCAATGTAAATAATCTGTTTTTGAATGAAAAAAAACTAATTGTATTAAATTTTCAATGCCAAATGTGAGGCAAGTAGATACCAACGTACAACTTAATGGGAACAAGTTGGACCTCATAGATTCTACTACGTTTTTAGGAATAACAATTGATAAGAAATTGCGATGGGGCCCACACATTGATAAACTTGCAATTAGATTAAGCTCAGCAGCGTATGCTATTAAGAAAATGAGACAATTAACTGATGTTGAAACCGCTAGGATGGTTTATTTTAGTTATTTTCACAGCATCATGTCGTATGGAATTCTTCTCTGGGGGGTTCTGCCGGAGTCAATACTATATTTATTTTACAAAGGAGAGCCATAAGGGCAATTCATAACCTAGGCCCAAGAGTTTCCCTGAGAGAAAAATTCAAAGAAATCAAAATTCTAACTTTAGCATCCCAGTATATCTTTGAAAATTTAATGTATGTTCACAGAAATTCAAGTTCATTTAAAAGAAGTTGTGATATACACTACGTCAATACAAGGAATAAAAATAATCTTGCTGTGCATGTGTCTCGTCTCCACAGAGTAAACCATTCTTTCATGGGCCTATGTATACAGTTCTACAATAAACTTCCCAATTATATGAAAGAATTTCCAATTAATAAATTTAAGAAATGTGTTAAATGTAAATTAAATCAAAAGGGTCACAACAGTCTAAAATGTACAATTTTAAAAGCCAGTTGTATGCTTTAATGATCATACAGAGTGACGTAGCGTATTTTATAATATAAACTATATGCTACGTTTAAAAGTCTAAAATGTACTACATACAACTATAAAAGCCAGTTGTATTTTTCAATGTTTGACTCAATTTGACGTAGTGTATTGTATAGTCTACTTCATATGCTAAGCATAAAATTGTATATGATAATTATAAATGCCAGTTGTATTTTCAGTCTTTTGTACAATTTAACGTCGGTACCATTTTTTATGTTCCATCATACCTATACAAAATAGTCGACAAAACTCGCATATTTAAAATTAGTGCTTTAATTATTAACTAATGCTTATTAGTGTATTCCTGTTTTTTTTTTCATTTGGTTATGGCCTAAGGTACTAAGTTCTTTTGGCGTGGGGTGATGGTCCCATTCATGGGACGAGGGAGGGGGTGCAGGAGTTGCAGGCGGTGCAGCGGTAAGTACCGCCTTGATACATTTTGGCAACGAGCCGGACTGAATAGCGTGACTGGAAGTAGGCCGTGTACATGCTTTATAACTGCGGTGGAACGTTCATTTTGTGATCAATAGTTTTAAGTTGATTTTTAAGTTAGGGTTTTTTCAATGCTATTTTTCATTTTAATTGAACAAGACGGTCTGGAAAAAAGAAGAGTTCAAATATAATAATAATAATGCTGTACTAGCATTATGATTTTATGATCAAATTTACCGAAATTTTGTAAAGTACGAACGCGAGGACGCCATCGCTTGCTAGTTGAAAAATCGAGTAATATAGATTAATGGGGAACCTAGTCAGTTTAAGTATTTTTTTACCTTTTGATTCAATTTTAAAAAGAGTCAGAAAGTAAAGCTATTAAACCAGAGATAATTAATCAGTAATACTTACTTGGAAATTGACATCAAATGTTTGTTAGGAGTGTAGTCTCCAGTAAGTAGGTAGTAATATAGCTTCATGTATTTTAGAAGCTTACAGGCAGCTTAACTTTTAACCCTTGCAATTGGCCCTAAGTTTGCCTTAGATGTTTGGATTGTAGATTCGTCTCACTGATGTTTACAGTATTTCTTCTAAGTTCATCTTAGTTTACCCAGTTCTTTTAATTTAATTGACGGTAATGAGAATTATCCTGGTTGGTATTTAGATACACCATGTTACTTAAGTTGATGTGTATGATACTTACCACTGCGCCACCAGCAGTCCTCTCTTGCGTCGCCTCACCCCTCTCCCCATCCACGCAGAAGTAACACCGATCTGCTGGTTTCCAATCCGCTGGTTCTTCTGGAATCTCCAGTTTTGGTTGCGTGGCTGGCCTTTTTATCAAACTTTCCAGAATAGTCTCTGGTCGTTTTCTCTCTTCTGGCTCTTCTTCTTCCTTCTCTGGCGCGTTGATTTGTTCGATGGTCTTTATTTTGAGCCCGGCAGGGGGGTCGGTGGTAGGGATGGAATCTTCGTCGCTTGACGGTTCGCCTTCCACCCGTTTTGGCACTAATCCGTCCTGATATAATAGTTTCCATTTTCTTCGACCCATCAACTCCTCCGCCACCCGTTCTAGACCTGGAATGTCAAATGTTTTATTTTAATAAATGTCTTTTGATGTCCAAAATTGATGAACGCTTTTGCGACTGAAAGAATACCAGATAATAAAAACTATCCTTCGGCGCCCAGTGACATTTCATTGATACAACGAATAATGAAAACGGACTTCTCTTGACGACTGTTATCAGTGCGTTGCGTCCGATATTAATTATCGAATGAATGAATTTATTTGCCGCAAATACGGTCATAAAATGGGTTGTAACAATTATTTTTGGTTCTCGTATTCAGTCAATACCTGTGTAGGTATGCAAATTTTTAATTCATAGAAGATAAAAGAAACAAAGTTTACTAAGCACACAGAAGACGTCATAATTATATTATATTCATACGATCCACGAAGAATCACAAAAACAAGTTTTCTACAAAAACTAGTTTTTTCTGACAAGCTTTTATTTGTAACGACCACTCCCAGCAATACTACTTGAGAAGTCCTTAATATCCAGACATATCAAATAAGTCACATACACGTTAGGATATTGTTGGAAATTTTTGGAGTTCCTGTGACCACCTTTTTGTTCCATAATCAGCTCCATGTCATAACATAATTTCACCATCATCCTCATTTACACATGCATACAACATTTCAACTGAATTGGTAATCAGAAAGGGGATGAATTTTGACTTTAAGATTCTCAAACATTGTAAAACGAATTAATATAAGCTTGTACCCAACAATATTTAAGTGTCTGTAATCAAAATATTAAAATGTCAGAAATCAAATTGAAAACAACTAGCAGCTCATTCCAGCTTCTTACGGGTGGACTAAACTTGTATGTTACTATATGTAACTTGTATGTTATATACATTTATAAACCTTACTCTTGAATAAGTCGATCTAATAAAAAACCGCATCAAAATCCGTTGCGTAGTTTTAAATATCTAAGCATACATAGGGACAGACACTAAAAAGCGACTTTGTTTTATAAGTATATACCACACATACCTACTGATGAATTAGATTTGTTGTGAACGTATAACGTAAGTATCTTCAAAGTTATAGCTCTTATAAATTAATATCATTTGTTTAAACAAAGAGCAAAACTCTCGCTTAGTGATTTAATACTTTCACAACAATACATAAAAGATTTCTCCACTAGTTTCGTAAGCCGTTACAATATGAGTTATGCCTACTTATTTAATCAGGCTATAAATTAAAATAAAATATACAAAGCTGTATTAAAATAGTATTTTTATAACTTAAAGCTCGATACAATAAATCTTTACCCACCGGATAGAAAGTTAGTAAAACCTCCATGTTGAATTATTATTTAGTGTAATCGGAAACGTTATTTTACGTTAGATTTAAGTTCGGATTCATTCATATTTCAGTTTTGGCTTCCAGAGAAAAGGTAGTACCTAGTAGATTTTTTCTGACTATTAAATATAGTGTTTATTTTAAGTTAAATTAGTCAATTATGGTGACATTTTGTACTATTGTGTTCAATTAGAGTGCACTGTGCAATTATATTTTCATCTTACATTTTCTTGTTCCTGCCAAATCACACAAAATGAGCTTGAGTAAGATTGCCACCGCTTCACTCAAGACGCTGACATGAATTTCTTTGACGGCTTAGGACTAATTTTGAATATTTTAAGCCCAATTTTGTTTAATCGAGTAACATAACGCCAATTTCAACTTGACTAATGGCAAATGTTAACGCTAATACTAAAAACTAAATAAAAAAATGTAGCAACCGTTGTGGGTGATTCTGGGCCCGATGGGTATGCCCACAACCCTAATATAATAAACATGGGTTGTTACAATTTCATGGTTCGTTGAGGTCTAAAATGTAACTCAAGGTCCTTGCCCACGTAGAACTATACCCCGTACAAAGTCTTGGCCCAAGCACCATTATTATATTTTGTTAATGATGATGCATGAATCCATATTTCAACTCAGTTGTCAATTTTCGAGGAAGTGACCACATTTTAGAGGCTTAGATTCGCGCTTGTTTAAATTTACACATTACCAACGTTTGCTTAAAAATGCAATTTTTATTATTTTTAAGAAAATGGACTGACGATAAATTGTTTTACCTATTCCTACCCTAATGACAGTGTCATGTTTCGGTCTGGAGAGTAAAATACCTGGTATAAGGTACAGAATTGGCCTAGCACCCCAGCCACAGGACAGCAACGTACGTATAACAGCTATGGTGTCCATAGGCTAAAATTGTCTCCTACCATCGGGAGATGGATGGAATAATGGAATGGATAGATAGAGATAGGAACGGTATGCTTGTTCGTTGACCTCTCCCATAAAATAGACAAATTTACTGATTGTATTAATTCACTTCACTAATCGACACCAAAGATATTGATGATGCGTTGCCAACCTACGGATAAGGTCTTAAGCATCTTGCATTAGAAAGTATAATTTTGTCTTCTACACGTCGTCTTACAGGCAGGTAAATATGTAGCAAATAGTTAACTTAAAAACCAACACATAAAAACACCTCATAAACATTTCATTTAGAAAACGTTCAAGTTACCTCCTTCATTAAATACTCTTTAATAGCTTGTTTTTGTCTATGGTCCAATAAATAGTCATAGACGATTGATGTTCAAATAGAAATTATTGCCAACATTAGCATAAAATATTCCGGCAAAAACCACATCCGGTGCCGTCAAACATGGATGAATTGAATGTGATTGAACTTTTCAAATGAATGTTGAATGTATAGATTAATTAATAATTTAGATCGAAATTTCCATTAAAACTAAAGAACATCGTTTTAAAAATGTTTTTTAAGTTTATGAAAGTAGTGAGTCAATTAAAAAAAGTTTTATTAAATGTTGGCAAAAGCCTAAGAAGCTAAATTGAAATACAATTTTGCTTCTTTTTCGGTATATTACATTAAGTTCCTTTATTGCAAAGAGCACTGTGTAGCGGACTACACAGTGACATCTAATCATCATCATCATCATCTGACAACTAAAGTTAAAAAAGGAAGGAGAATGTCAACTTTTTGTTTTACAAAGCAGGGGCTCAGTGGACAGAGGGCAGTAGAGGATGAAGAATGAGTACATCAAGAGACACAAATTAAATTCACATAAAGTTATTTTTTGTATTCCTAATAGTGTTTATCTCAACGTCATAATGTTAAATATTGTTTTTAAATTCGTTTTAATATTATAGTTTATTATAGTAGTGTTAAAAGATAAACAAAATGCAGTAGGCTATTCTTAAGGCAAATAACAACTTACATCTATAGAGACCACAGTTGTTACAGATGCGTCACGACATATTACAGCCAGGTTCTTAGACTATGATAGCTGATGGAATTTTACAAGTAGTTTAAAAATTAAATGTGTCAATGACGAGTACTGAAGCTCCAGGAATAGATAACGCGGTGGTATCATTCCTGGCGAAAAAGTTGGCTAATTAGTTAGGTGTAATCGCTTCAGGAGATAGCCTTGCTTTTTGTGTGTTTATTATTTTTTGACATTTAAATCGAAGTACTTATTTATATTATACAAGCTTCATAATTTGTTACAAACAATTTTATAGGTAGAATAATTTTCTTCCACTACCATCGTTTCCAACCCTTGCCAGTCATGAGAAGAAACGGCAAAACAAACCGGCAACCAGGCCTGTAACCTGTCTGCCTTTTACTACCAGCATTTGAAAACCTTACCTAATCAAATTATGTTTTATTGTATTAGTTAATATAGTATAACTAGTTTAATTGACTAATTAAAAAAATCAGATATATAAATATTTTTTTATGGAAGACCACTACCTCCCGGAATAAGTATTTTCTAAGCACTTTTATTTTTCAATTTAATTTTTGCAGATAAAAGTAACTTTCGCCTGTATCCCGAAGAGGTAGGCAGAGGTGAAACCAGGGCACCGACGACTAGCCGAAGACGTTAAGTCCCACAATAAGATACTTAGTTAGCAAACCAATCGCCAACCGGGCACAAATCTATCCGGGGCAACACTGTTTAATTAAACGACTAGCTGTTTCGGCGCCGACTTGATTCCACGCCGTTCTGTTTTATTGGGAAAAAGAAATTATTTTAGTTCCGTCCCAGTATAAGGGATAAAAGTATCCGTCCGTATGTCCGTTTACTGGTTTTAAGCTACCTCTTCATCAATTTTCAGCCGTAATCGAGTTACAAATAGTGTAGTAATACATTTTCCATTTGTTGCCCAACCGGGTGATCAAACCCGGGACGTCATGAAGTCAAGTCCAGCGACCGAACCGCTAGACTACAAAGGCAGATAGTTATAAATATAAAAACAATTATAAAAATGCCACTGTTTGAATTTTTATAAAATAAAATAACAAACTAGCTGATCTAACTGACGAAGTCCTATTCTATCGAATAATAGGTATGTTTTTTTTATTTCATGTAAACCTTCTCTTGGGAATAATTTAAACATCCAATCATGAATGATGCGATGACCAAGAGAAATTGTGATTCATTTTTATATATTAAGTATAAGAAAATAAGAAGTTATTTCTGTAACAAAATTTCCCTCAGGCACTTTTACCTCCAGTTTTACTTATCCAGGGTTCCTTGACAGGAAGGCAGATGGTATAATCTACTCAAACGCCCTGATTACCACAGACAAACACGACTATATCATTAACACTGAAAAGCCAGTGATTATAAATTCGCCATAAAAATAAAACGGCAATTTGTTATATGTAATGGCGGTCGTAATTGCTACATGCAGCTAATCCAGTTTTTGCTGTAACTATGACACGTCATACTTAAAGGTCACAGATAACGTAAGGTGTAAAATTGAATTAATTAAAACGATACATCAAGAAAGTTGAAGTTCCGCCAATTATACACAGCTTTTGTTACAAAAAATGCTATAGGAAATGGGACCAACCAAGTCCACAAGCATTATTAAGAAATCTAGAGCTGGCTTAATTGAATCACGATAACTTAGGATACTTGTAAACGACGAATCCGTAAGTATTTTTTAATAATGAAATAGCCCCTTATTTTCAAATACTAATATACCCTTAATAAAGCTTGTACCACATCATCATTCAGCCATCTTAAAAGAAAAAAATGAAGACGACTTATGAGCAAGACTTATGACTTATTTGCCTTATTTTTTTTAAATGCCTTTGCGTAATACCATGTAGGTTCCATAAGCATCAGTAGCCAATTCCGTATACCAAACTAAAAAATGGGGTATTTTACCGAATTGAACATGTAGTCTAACGGCCATTGTTATTAATGTATCTCTATAGATGGATTTCAAGCAATCTGGATAGCTGCGTATCCGCCGGCCTATCCTATATCTGATTGCCGTATTTATCCTGTCCACATATATGTCATTGGTAAGCGATAACATAAAAATGGATCAAAATATCAATCTTGGACAGTAAGATTTGAATTATGATTGATTATTAATATAGGCCGTAAGATAGCAAGCATCAGTAACATCTTTAGGTTAGGTGACAACTTTCTTGTCATCAGGTGAACTACTTGTTTATGACAAAAGAAACAATAGAGTGGTCATATACACATACCCTAATTGTTTAATAAACGCAGCTGTTTTTTTTTCAATTTCAATTTAATTGTACTGATAATATTTAAAACTAGTTACTCGCATGTTGTCTAACGTCACCTGCAACTTTGTGAGCTAGAATACCGATCTTAATTTATATCGTTTCACTTAATGACAGGTTTTGATAGTGTTGCCAGTATACAAATTATTGGTGACATTTATTACTCTATGTAATTATCCTGATTATTATTAAAGTACGAAAAACGCAGTATTTTTTTTGATTAGTTGGAAAATGTCATTACATAATTAAATAAAATGTACTTCTTAAACATAACTAATAATTTAATAAAGAAATTGCTGTTTTAATTTAAATTATGTGAATACAACCAAAGTAAAATTTATAAAAAGTTTTTTATAAAAATTAAATTTTATTAAACTAACATTACAATTAACTATTAACTGTAATGTTATTTCAATAAAACACTATTTTATTTTGATTTGAAAACTGATTAAAAAAACAAACTCAGTCCTCTCAATCCCATCCTTCATGTCAATAATAATAATCGGTTCCCGCGGAATAGCTTACAAGTCGCGGGCAACGGCTGCTATAGTAGAATATACATTTTTTAATTAGCTGAATATCAAACATTGATATTATAATTTATTTAACGAATAAGCACAATGTATAGTTTATAAGTATATCCAGTCATAGTTCTTAGTAAGGTCCTTAATGCATATCCATTATCTATCTATCGAAGCAAAGTTATACTTAAAAATACAAGACCATCACTTAATCTACGCACGGTCGACTGTGCGCCTTATCACAACACGTGTGTAGTGGCCGTTAAAATTGCTAGAACATTCTATTTTTTATCTGCTAATATATGACAGTTAGCATTTTTGAACACGCACATGTCATTGATATAATACTAGAAGCAAAGAAGTTTCCCGCAGATTTTAACGCTTACAATTTACTTAATTAAACATACAATAAGACTGATTATAAATGTTTGAATGTTTGCTATTTAATATCGACTCTGTTGCGTCTAAATTTAACATCTAATGCGGATTCTATCATTCGGAAAATTACGTAGGTTATTTAAGTGAAAACTTCTTTAGTGGCGATGCGCACTTTTTTTGGAATGGGTAAAAACTTCTAAACTCGCGTCAGGACACGTGACCTGATCGAAAATTCGTAAGACGGCACAGGGCGCTTGCGCGAATGTTCGTTTTGTCATGTTTGTGTACGATGGCGCAATAAATGAATATTGTATTCTACCACATAAATGACAGTACTTTCATACTGATAATTAAAGCGATTCGTGCAAAATTATTCCCTAACCATTCCAAAATATCAAAAATGCGCAACGGTAATATTCAATTTTTCACTTCTGCCGGCACTCCTGGAGTGCAACCCTTCGTTTTTTTTTATTTAAACAAATTGGGGGATTGGGGTTCATTGGTTTAGTTAAAATTTTAAAACAACTGGACCTATTAATTTTGTTTAGTTTCTTTATAGGACCCGATTAAATAATGAAAAAGAAAATAATATCATCTTCACCATTCACACTTCCAAATGTAACCAAATTTTAATAATATCAAATACATCTTCACCACGTTGAGAGCAACGCTTGGGAGAATGATAGTATTTTACACTGACAAATCTTTTCCCTTTATCGAAGGCATGGGTATATCAACCGTTTAAAAAAAATTACACGGTTAAACATTTTAGAGGTTACAGAAGTTATCCTTCAAAACTTTACTTCTTTGAAACATATATAATAATTATCTTTCTAGTAATGAAATCGTGGAAGTACCGACAAAATTGTCACTTACATCGTGACTCCTAGTAATACGAGCTCTAAATGGTAGAGCCATCTCTTCTTTTTGCTTGTCATCCTCGTGTTCGATTTTGTAGGTTGTGGTAACGGACAAACGTAGAGTGCCACCAACTCATCTGTTTGGTAACGTCGCTAGTGTGACATTTGGTGTTTTGGATTGGGAAGTTAATCCAGAATATGGTGTTAATAATAAATGTAGTTGTGGGAATTTAATTTTCGGTGCTCACACTGCAGTAACTAACAATAGGGTTGCCACCTGTATTTTAAAACAGAATATTGTTATCTTTTTCATAAGGGTTAAGTTATGATTAACGACATCAACAAAGTATACAAAATACTTTATTTACTAGTACTACATACTAATAACTACATATAAATACTTACCTACTGGTCATAAGTACAATATCTACAGCCAGAATTCGGGCGTTTGATAATATTTAACCTTAAGAGTATATGCAAAGAAATGCGTTTTAAAGGACATATAGCGGTTTAGTTCCGATTTTTACTACAACCCAGATAAGTTGGTAGCACCATAACGCACAGGTTTAGGGTTAGCGCTCTCTTCTCTTTTGGTTTGTTTATAGGCGATTTGTATGTCCTATAATAAAACCGACGACTAGTTAGATATACGGAAGAAGCCACGGTTTCAGCTAGTCCTCTATAATTTGGTCGTTCATAGAATTTTAAGGCATTGCTCCAGGTAATCACTGGTTCCCGCGAACTGAAGCGAAACCCTCTCAGTTAATATTGTAATTAACTTGGAGTGAATGACCTAACATGGTGCAGGAAAAATAATTACCCATCTCACTTGTCAGGCAAATGTATGAAGACAACTTCGTTTGATAATTGGTCTACTTCTGTTTTAAGGTAACCTACACACGTGAGGTTTTTTTGTTTAATAGATCAGCGAATAAGCACACAGCTTTCTGTTGGTGATCTGAAATATCCGTGGCCTGTATATATTATAGATGTTAAAGGTGCGTCGCAGTCCTGTTGCCGGGATGATAAGCATATAGTGCAAGTCTGCTGTTGTGTTGATTGTGTTACATTAATGGGAATTGTTTAATAATAATAACTATACTAAATTAAAAATGAATTGTGTTAAGAACACAAAAAAATTCAAAACACTATTGATTATAAGGAAATAAAAAATATCTGGTACTTAATTTAAATGTAAAAATTTTAAACTTCCGGTTGAAATATTATGTAATCTTAGTTTGAACTTCATGCAACAAATACTGTTTTTGGATTTTCTTGTGCACTTCATACTATTCATATTTAATTTTGTTAATTGTTACAGATAGGTTGTCAATATATGTGTAGCGTATTTAAGTTTGCTCCTGTAGATATTTTGTCGAGTATTTAAAGGAATGTTAAGTGTTAACAAATTTAGAATAACGAGATAAACTTACATTTGTGATGAATGGGCGGCGCGTGCATGTAAGTTCTAGCCTGCTCCTTAATCGATTTTAGAATCGAGTTTACGAATCCAACACTACAAACCAGTGAGGTAACAACAGTGTAGACTAGACTATTTGAAAATGTGTCTATCAACTGAAAATATATTATAAGGTTATATTAACTAAATGACTTGAAAACAAAGGACTGCAGCATCGTGCATTGACTACTGATTGGCTAAAACTACGATTAGACTGCCATCCAAGGTCGCAGTGAGTCAAACACGTTTGTGCATTACGCGGCCAAGTCACAAGCGGAAGAGAAAAGCAACGGATACGTTTATTTTTTTTATTAAAAGTAGCTGTCCCAGAAAACTTGTTCCACTTAGTTCATATTCATATTCATATTTAGGAGCATTATTTTTCAAACATTTCTATAGTTATTCAGCTATTCGGGGTTTTCGAATCTTGTTGGATTTAGAGACAATTTGAATTGAATAAAATCTAAATCATTTCTTCTTTAATTATAAAAGCCGTAACTAACTAGAATTTCTTTTGAATAAGTATTAAGTAAGACTCAGTTCGCAGATTAAAGTCCTATCAACAATAATTAAAGAATTGATATACAAGTGGTCAAACAATTTGAAGTACCTTAAAAATATAGTAAAACATTTAAAATATCTTAAAACATTTTGAAGATCTAAACATCTGTCACTACTAGCATCAAAACTATGACTTGGAAATTCCAGTAAGCCTTATAGTCAAGTTTGCTAACGATAGACATGAACCCAGTTGATTAACTATATAAAACTTCACCTGTCGTGCAGAATGTTCATTAGATTATCATTTATTCATATAACATTATCTATTATGTCCGTCTGTTTCCTGTCTTTTTTGGTATAACGTAACTTATTTTGTACGGCATTTAGCCGTAACATTCTACCGTCCATTAAAGACATCTTTACTTTTCTTTCAATGACTTATACAAAGCATTCAAAGGATTTCAAATTGAACTCACAATATTCGAATATTGCAATTATTTCGAAATTTATTAAGCAATTTTCTTGTAACATGTGAAAATGTAAGGAAAATTGTTTAATATTTAAAATATCTAGAGTATTTTTAGTATCTACCTGGATCTTTTACGATACAAAATATTTGACAAATCGCCTCTGTGATCTGATGGTCCGATGTTCATGTGTTCCTTATATTTATCTCAAAATGTGTTTTCCAATTTTCTAATAAAAACGACGCAGCCCTGGATTTGATAAGTGCCCGGTTGACTATAGATTTGTCTACTTTGCACATTGTGGGACCAAATGGTATCTTCAGTACCTTGGTTTGTGCCTCGGCCTAATTTTATAGGGATACGGGCATAAGGATACTTAAATGTAAATCTACTTAAATTTTTATTTTTTTTAGAAAACTTAAACCGTTGTTTTGTTAGAAATAGAAAAACTACTTGCATCCAGAAAATCAAATAAAATCACTTTGACTTCACCAAATTGTGTATTCCAAAAGCACAATAAAATAGTAGATATGCATATGACCACAAATAAAATGAGAGTATCATTTTATAAAAATGAAGGTGTATTTATTTGTGAGAGGTGACACAAGCCTCTTTAGAGTTATTTCTTAGTACATTTTCGTTTGTAAATACAGCTAAGAAGCTGAACAGTGACATAAGCGTCTTTTTATCCTTATATATAAACGTGGGAGAACCAACTGTAACACGCAGACGTAGCCACATCTTATAAAACTCAAAGACAACTCTTCAAATTTTGATCGAATTCGAATAATTCTAAAACAAAAATATTCAGTAAGCGCCGACAATAAAAATAATAACGTCAAAAAAACGTCGAAGTCGGTTCATCCATTTAAAAGTTATGATGCCACAAACACACACCTATACACACACAAACAGAAGGAAGGACACGTTAAACTTAAAATACCCCTCATTTTCCATCGGAAGTTATTGAAAAATTAATCAAAATTGGTTCTTCTTGTAAAAACTTTTTCGTCACGTAATATAAATACTGCAGTCGGATTGCTAACTTCCTTCGTTTTGAAACATGGCACCACCACAAAAGAATTCAAAAATCCAAGGCTAGAACACTCATGCCCTGTTTATTGTGTCTAATTGAAGTTTAATTACATAGTTTTATATATGTATATCAAAGTATGTAGCTTTAAACTCGCAGACCTTCAAAGGCAATGTTATTCAATTAAGTTCATTAAATAAATACCTCAATTGCGATTGCTCAAGCAAATGCCTTCTATGATAGGCTCAAGGAGTTATAAATGTTTATGAAGTTTTAATTAAAACAATACAGCTTGTCTATTGTTCGGTTTTTAGCTTTACCATTTGTTATCTGTTATTGATATTGACATTTAGTTTACACTGGAGATTATTTGCTTGAGTCTTTTTTGTAATGTGTTTTAATACTATAAATAGTAAGTTCATTTACAATTCTGTTATCAATAGAAAATAATAAAATAGAATAATTATCTCTAATATGAAGAAAATGATATTTTAAATATTTAATTGTTCTAATCTAAACATCTAGTCAACGTGACCAAAAAATACTTTGTCTTAAAAAGACCTTAACATTTGTTAAAAAATCAGACTTACGGCTACTTTGATACATATATGAGTATGCTAACCATTCTACTAACAAAGGAATACATTTGTAGTTCGGCACATTTTGATAAGAATTTGTTATTGTTTCTAAAGTATAGTAAAATACGTGTCTAATGAGTTTTCAGCAATTGCTCATTAGTCACGAAAGTTAATTTTTGTGAAGGACGATTCCGAGTCCAAAGTATTTTAAGTGCATACAAAGATATCTACATTTTTTATATTTATGAAACTAGCCAATATCAGCGGCTTCGCATGATTATGTGTTGCGTGAAACTTAACAGGTTTTGATAAACAACATTAGTAGTCAAGGTCATAGTATTTATTTAATCATATTTTTTACCTATTACTTGATAGTAGTATGGTACATAGATTTGAGATACTCAAAAAATAATAATATAAATGATGGGACACTTCATAATTCGAAGCAATACTTTTACTTATCAAAATAACAGAGAAAAACAATTAGATATTCCATTAAGTGTAGGCCATAGCGTAAGTTCTATGTCATCCAAATTAGTCTACTAAGAACGAATACATCATTTATTTGAATGGGATAATAATATAGTTATATTTATGTCAAAGGCGTAAAACACATTTTGCTATCTTAATTTTTAGAAATGGTCTGACGTTCCTTTACTTTCAGTACTTATATATCCTTGTGCTATCCCGGGGATTAGCCCGTGCTGTTCTTGAGCTTCCATGAAGAATATAGACAAATCACACTGTTGGTAAAAGAACTTCTAAGCTTTCGTAAGGTGTCAGTAACGATAGTCGGTAAATTTACCTGCTTAAAGTTTGAGATCCTAGCCTCACGTTGACAATGCCCATCAACATCCTTAATAAAAGCAGCAATATTCTAATCATCAGGTAATCTATTACCTTACTTATTTTGCCTATTATAAAAAATAATTTTATGAACCAGCGGAATTGATTCCGCTACATCTTATAACTCGTACCTCTATGAATCAACACGGAAACGCACCATGTCCTTGTTTGGAGCATCGCGAATATGCACACTGCATAGCTCAGTTTGTTGTTAATTATCATTAGATGTCCTTCTCAAGGCATTATTAAGAGTTTTTCTGAATTTATGGCCGCCATACTCGACGCGCCAGAAGAATTACTCAATGACGCACAAATAAAGTTTACCCATTTCTTATCTCCACTATTGTTTTCAAATTTTAAAGATTTTGATAATTACAAAATTCATTCATGCAATTTTTAGCCCCAACATTAGATTAAAAACGCACGTAACTTTCCTAGGTACGCTTTCATTGTTTGTATTTTATACTTACTTATCTTCATACCAAGTCCCTAACGGTGTAGGCAGAGAGTATTGAGATTCCTTCACATTCACAACCCTTTTTTCATAGAAACAAGCCTGCAATGAAGACTCTTGACACCACCAATGGTAAAATCGGATCAATTTGACTGTTTCATCATCATCATCTGTTTTGTGGATATTTAAACTGCTATTTGAACCACAAAACCAGGCTACCGAAGCATGACCTCACTTAATTTTAGACCAAAACTCTCTTTTAATCCTAATCTTTCTCGGATCTCACTGTCACGAACGCGATCAACTATGTAATAGAGGAGAAAACTGGCTCAGTATAGTAGTCTGTGTCCATTTTATGCCTATTTACAATGTAAATGTAGGATTAAATATATATTTTTTTCACATATATGTAGTACTCAGTAATAAATAAATATGTCTAGGAAATACGCAAAAAGCTACCAAAAACTGAAAGTAAACTAAATACGTTTATTTAGGTACAAATTTATTTAGATAGGTGTTAGTAAACGAAAACACTACTTAGAAATTGGTGATAGATACAAAAATAAATTGAATAAACATATATTTTATATTTTCTGTCCCTGACTTTGGTGAAACTCCATTCGTAATTATCTATTAATGGTATAACTTGCATTGCTTTATTTTCCTGGAAACTTGGGTAATTAGCTAAATACATGTAAGTGAAATAGTGCTATTGCTTTACAAAACTAGTCAACAGGTTTGGGTTATATAGCAGTTTTGGGGTTATGGTACCTAATATAATTTAAGCTAACTATTTTTTTATTTAATAAACATACCCACCTATAAATCGTTTCTTACAAATATTTGAGCCTATCGGGAATCAAATTCTGGATTCATATAACGTATAAATAAATTAAATATCTGTGTGTAGGTGTTTATAAAATTTATTCTGGTATTTATTGATGTACTACCATGTATTGGTTTTTATTAACTGGGTGTTAGTTATATCACAAGCATAAAATTTACTTAGGGTTAGACCACGTTGTGCTATTTTTTAAATAATAGAATCCCGAACAAGCACACAACTCTCCTAGTGGTGAGAGATAAATGTTGCCTAAAGATGCTATACATGTTGTAATTGCGTCACTATCTTGTGACCAGGGTATTAGTTTACTGGCTACCCTACTCTCCGCACCCAGACGTGACACTTATTATAGCGGCAGGAGTAAACCGATGGATCCCTACTCGGAGAAGTTGCAGCATTGCATTCTATCACCAGTGATCTTGTTGGTAATGTGGGATATGGCAAAGGCTGACGAGATTCAGCTTTTGCTCGCTTCATGGTTGGCAGATGGTTTATTCTACACAAGAGACTCGGACCAACAAGGGGAATTTTGCAAAGAGATATACATTAATTCACATTTTAAAAACGGTTAGTGGAAAAACGTACACAAAGGTGAATAGGCTAGTTAGAAAATTTAGATTTTCGCCTTCACTTCGTATCTACCTTATGACTTGGAAACAGCTTTTGTTATGCTGCATTTAAGTACTTGGGTTAACTGTTACAAATCTAACAAGAATTTTCGATACTTTTTCTCCTTATTCTTTCTTTATTTAGTTTTTGGCGCTAACGTTAGCATTTGCCATTAGTCAAGTTAAAATTTGCATCAAGCTTATTTATCAAAATCAGATTTAAGTTATTCAAAACTTGTCATAAGTCGTCAAAGAAAGTCATGTCAGGGTCTTGAGTAAAGCGGTGGCCTCATCACTAAAGCTCATTTAATAAGATTTCGTGGCAATGAGGAAATATAAAATACATTTATTTCTTCCTGATTACGTGTGCACTTTCACTGGACAAAATTGTACAAAATGTCTTCAAAATTGACTAGTTTCACTAAATAGTAAATATACACGAGTGCTCTGCTGTAATGATGCTGTTATAAGCAAAACCGGGAGGCTTTTTATAACATAATAAAATATAAGTGATACGTAAAACAGTACAAGTGTTTATTTATTTAAAAATATTAATATTTGGAAGTTTTATCGAGCGCCGATAACGAAAAATAAATACTTATACGAAATTCAATAATTACGAAAAACCTAAGACCATCTTTTCGCTCGACGGCGCCAAAACTTTGATTTCTCTTTATTTTCTTTTGAATTTAGTTTATTTTGTCATTTTTCATTGGTTGATAACCTTTTTTTTTAGTTTAGTAGTTTTTCTTTTTTTTACTTTTTTTAAGTAAAATACATCGCGAATATTCTTGTGCTCAGCGTTTATTGTTTTTTATAAATTATTAATATATCTTGGCATTATTGCCAGTTTTTCGGTATTTATAGTCTCCATTTTGTACGCACCAGAAAAATAGCTCAGTGATGTAGGATGTAGGGAAGTAAAGGCAAACGAGCCGACGGATTTGTTGATTGTTAGAAATAGACTTAGCCTATAGATAACCAAGATGCATATGGTACGTTGACATCCTATAAATTTACTCATACAAAAGGCTTATCATCGCAGCCTTTTGTATGAGTAAATTTATAGGATATCTTACTACCCAAACCGGAACACGATAGTGACAAGCAATAAGATTATTGCAGTAGGAATGCCACAATCTTGTCGTTGGTAAATAAATGTATTGGAAAAAATATACAAAACGATTGATATTATATAAACTGACATTCTTATATTACCTAAATTGTGGGGACAAAGATAAGGTATGTATACCGGCTATAAATTTTCAAAAGAGCTCTGTATCCTTTTATTATTCGAGACCCCTGTTCATTGTAAATCGAGCTACCCACCTATATTTGGAATTAAAAAGACCTTACGGTCAGCTGTGGCGGAGGTCGCGAGATGTGCCACATCCGGACACCGCTGTCTCAGATTTGATCACTTCAGTATTAAGTAGGGTCTACACTACATGTTTTTCACTCATTCACTCGCATATTGTAAATACGAGTATGTAAATATAAAAATAAAGGTTCGGATAGTAAAATCATCAGTTTTATGTGGCTTTACCTAGCGAAATCTAATTATTTTATTTCAGTTCTAGGTATCTCAACTTCTTCTTGACTTTGATTATACTTGTATGACTTCGATTTTATGTTGTAAACAGTGATAACCAAATTATTTTTTTGAATAAATCACTCGAATCGATTCTGCGATTCCGTCAAAAATTTACTAATAAAATGTTGAAATAGCTATGCTGTTCTTTTTTTTAATATTTTTATGTTACATATTTTTTAAAGTTGGCTCTTGCTGAACCTTCATCAATATGATTATTAAAAATCACTCGGATACTTTGAAACATGTCATTTAGTATTTCGATCTTTGTATCTAAGGGACTCACTAAAAAGGTTTGATATCACAAAACTCTTACGTTGTAATTAAATCTGATCACATAAAATTTAAAGTTACAGTTTAAATTTAAAATAAAAGGGAGGCCGGCCCAAAATGGCAAATTACCTATGTGTATAATATTCCATGTATAAGTGACTTAATAATCTTCGATTTACAGCCAAAGCTTTTGAACTTTTTATACTTATAATGTAAAAAGCTCAAATTCGAGACATTGTGTCGTATCAGGAAATGGTAGATCTTGCAATCTCAATTTAAAATTTTAACTTTCTGTTTTTGTTCTCAAAAAAGGAAAGCTGTATTCAATGTAACAGTTCAGGTTTTTTGACGCTTTCATTCACCAATGGAAAACCGATGAACGAACTGATAGTAAGCTATATTCACGACCGTTGATACATATGATTGGTTCCATAATATCTAACCAGAATCTTATGGTTGGACTTTTGCAAATATGCCTATTGTATCAACACAGAGATATTGTGGAAAAATATGCGTTGCTGTGTAAATTGTATATCACAACATAGTATAAAACAAAGTCGCTTCCTCTGTCCCTATGTCCCTTTGTATGATTAAATCTTTAAAACTACGCAACGGATTTTGATGCGTTTTCTTTAATAGATAAAGTGATTGAAGAGAAAGGTGTATATTTCAAAGACGTGCGAAGCCGAGGCGGGCTGCTAGTACAATATAAAGCATATCAACTAATTGTAAAATTTCTAAAATTAATATGTTAATTAATGAATAAGTTCAAATCCTTTACCTTACAATAACTAAAAAATAAAGTCTGACTAAAATTAGTATTCTTGTTAGTGTAAGCAGCTACATGTCAAATCAACTATTAATCAAGAGTAGTTAATTAATTATTTATTCATGACAGAAAAATAGTTATCTCGTAGGGCGTGAGGATAAAATATGTTTTGTTTTGCATAAAAAAAGAATAAACATTTTCTTGTGGTGACTAATTAATATGTTCCTTCAACAAAATGCAAAAGCGAATCTATCTGACATCGGGTAATAGATCTGTCAAAGAACGGGAATACTTTATGTTGAATAAGAGAATCCTTACAAATACTACAAATGTGAACATGAGTTTTGTTCAAATTTTTCAAAAAAAATTTTCCGAAAAAATCTAAAAATCTTGAATCACCTAGTTGTGATAGTGGTTTTTAAAAAGTGTGAACAACTGACAAATGTCAAAACAACTTTTTCAAAAGTGCGACTTATTAAAAGCGTTTATTAGACTACTCAAATGTTATTCGTTAACAGATCACTGTCATAAATTTTCTAATAATGTTTTATTTACAACAAGGTGTTGGGACATTATTAAAACATTTTGACATTTCGAAATGTGTATATAGTACTTGCAAGGTGTTGAATATTTTTAACTAAGTATCATATTAAACATATGCAAGGTGCATTTTGTTTTTAATTAAATATAGCCACCTTTTTACTAGTAAATACAAAACAATAGTTCTTGCGGCAATTGCCCGGTCCGAACTACGAAATTTTAATTTGACTTTTTTGTATATTAAAACATGTTTAGATAGATATTCTGAAATCCTTTTACGAATGGGTTTGCTGAACGATACTGGCTAACAAGTAAAACGACACAGGGTACTTTGTCTACTAAATTGTTACAATTGTGGTCTAGCGGTCCGGGTGTTGGACTTGACTGCATGAGGTCCCGGGTACGAATCCCGGGTCAGCCAACAAAAATAAAATTGGATTTTTCCAATTTTCTAATTAAAAAAAAATTTTGGTCGGGATTGGAAATATGCCCGGTTGGCGACAGGCTTGCCACCTATCACATTGTGGGACTTAGTATCTTCGGCTAGTCGTGGGTGCCTTGGTTGTACCTCTTGAAGATACTTTTTTTTTAAAGTTAAAGTCTTAACAGTATGTTAATGACAAAGTTGATATAATTTGGAATACTATAGATACCTACTCCAAAATATTTTTCCTCAATGTCAATTTTTTTTTAATTTGTAGTTGTTTTTGTTTTTTGATAAGGTTTCTAAATTTTTTACTATATGGTGGTTATAAATATTAAAATTTAACAGAGTTTGCAAGTAATAAATGTTTTTTTTATTGAGCTATCCCTTTTTTCTTTTAATTTATTCTCAAAAAACAAACTGGTATTCCAAATATGCTGCAGTTCCTCTACTATCTAAAATGGACAAAATTTTAAACAGTGTTGACATTTTTTCATATATTTTCGATGTACGGAAATCATTCTCCAGTAGCTTTACATGTCCTTAAATACATTCAAATGACAATATAAAAGACGTTAACCTACAACAAAGCATTTTTTGTCCTGATTCACGATGTTTTGTTGCCAAATGCTAACAAAATTGCACTGCTCGTTGCTTTAATACAATAGGTAACATTATTGACAATTTAAGTATTTTGCAATACACAGAATTGCAAATAGGTACACTAAAACATGATGGCGTTATAATGCTAAAATTTTGCACAAATAGACACGCTTGACTGCTAAAAGGCGACTGCAAAATAAAACCTAATTTATTTATAGACCTAACCGGTTTGTCTATCGCTCTATCAAGTGTCAGGCGTACCACAGCCATGGGTAGAATATTAACGTTTATATGACTGATAATAATTGTTTCTGGCAAGTACAAAGGGGTTTTTAAAAGTCAGCCGCTTCCTAGGAAAGTTACTTACTAAATACCGAGCCATAAACAGGTACAAAGTAATTAACGGTCCCGTAATAGAAAGGTTACGCACCCCTGGAATTCGATGCGAACCATTTGAATGAGGAATTAGAATAAGATCGCAAAAAATATGAGCATTAGAAAGAGGAGAGCGGTTGCTGTGCGAAAGGGATGGAGGATCAGGTCGGTCCGTGATTGGCTGACCGCTTTTTATGCCTTAGTTCCCCTAATCTTCGTTTCGAATAACATCTGCTGCATTAATGTTTATTCGAAAAAGCTCTTTAATTATATTGATATACGATCTCATTTGCAATCGCCCTGACGCGTCTTCTATAATTTTTCTCTATCTAAACGTTCGGTCGTTGCTCGCAATTTGTTATTTCAATTTTTAATACATCTCCCATCGAATGGTTTCCTTTTAAGGTCAGTGTTGGACCTCGTATCGTTTTTATTTTATTTATTTTTTGCGTATATGCCATTGGTCGGCAGATGGGTGTCACTTTGGTGAGGATTGACCATTTCAATCTGCATTTGGTAGTTATTTATGCATGTGGCAACATTTATAATGAACTTCAACTTGGTTGTGTAGCTAAACGCGTTTGACGACATTCATAGATAACAACATAGATAAATTTACGATACCAGTATGGTATTTTATTGCCGTTGTCGAGTAACATTGGAGGGTTATGTTTCATATTGGATTTTATTAAGTCATATTATTTTTTAATTTGTGTAATTTTGTTTAATTGAATGAATGATTATAACAATAAACATATTAATTAAATCAAGGTATTTTGATATAGATTAAAACAATTAGTATATAGATCTAGTTTAATTTACATAGAATTTATTAAACCTAATCATATTTTCAAACCGATAAAGACCTTACAGATTTTATTTAAAATAAGATCATAATTATATTTGTCATTCTTAAAATTACATCAACCACAGTCATAGTCCGAAAGATGATTCACAGGGTGAAGCCAACGTTGTTTTAAACATTTTTTTTAAATTAAGATTTAAACTGTTTTATAGGAAGTTCCTAATATCTAACAATATAATTTGACTAAGTGTTTAAGGATTCACTAATAAATGAGGGCCGTTTAAAGTTAAAAATTTAAAAATAACAATAAATGTGTAATAAGAACAACGTTATATTTTTGCATTTATTCATGTTATAACTTTTAATATCGTACGCATATGCGTTGCGTTAATTATATATTTTATATAAAATATATAATATCAACTCTTAATTTTTTTTAAATATTCCGTTTGCTGTAAGAAATCTCTGATCTAGAGATAAATTCCCTGTTAATTTAATTTGACCTGGTTTTGTGCTTATTTTGTGTGTTGTTGATAATTAAAAATTAAATAAAAATATAAATAAATTATATGTAACCAAAAATTAAAAAGTTTTAGCTTTGAAATCATATGATCGATCACCTAAGAGTTTTTTTTGCAATTTTAATGTAAATATAAATTTACAACCTAGGTAATTCAATAAACTAGATGTGTATTAAAAAAAATCTATTACTAGAATGTTTATGAACCATAATATATTTTTAAAATTCTTGTTATAGACTGGTTTATTGGAACAATAAGCACCATGCATATTGTTCACGCATCAAAAACACTGTTCAACGAATTAAAATCTTATTTGTTTCTCCGAATTAATTGATTTAGTTAAAATTGTGAAAGGTGGAAATATTTACAGTTTAAAAAAAAGTATCTTGGTGGTGGGGTCGTTACATCTTCTACTTATGTGATTTCAAACCGCAAATGATACTGGTTAGTATCTTCACGCCCCTATCCCCGATGAGGTAGGCAGAGGTACAACGAAGGCACCCACGACTAGCCGAAGACACTAAGTCCCACAATGTGATAGGTGGCAAGCCTATCGCCAACCGGGCACATTTCCAATCAAGACCAACATTTTTATAATTAGAAAATTGGAAAAATCCGATTTTCTTTATGTTGGCCGACCCGGGATTCGAACCCAGGACCTCATACAGTCAAGTCCAACACCCGGACCGCTAGACCACAGAGGCGACTACAGTTTAAAAAAGTAACGAATAATCTTTATTAATACAGCATTACAATAGTCAGCATTAATGTGATATTATTTTTTAATTTGTTCCATAATAACTAGTTCAATAAGGTTTGAAACGCCGCTTAGCTATTTCATAGCCGAGCGACGGACGCGTATCGAATAAGTAAACACACGTTACGTAGCTGTAGGTATATTAACGGCCATCAATCACTATTATCGTAGCAACTGCCAAATCGTTGCAGATACTCAATAAAATATGCTGGTTTTGGCGCGAAATGTTAATACACTTATTTACTTTTTCCAAATTAGTACACTCTTAAAAATTATTTCCTATAATTAACACACACTTATCTTCACGTCAAGTCCCTGACAGATAGAGGATTCGATCCCGGTCGATTTTTCTAATCCCGGTATTTCGGGATATTATTTCCTATAATTTACACACACTTAGCTTCACGTCAAGTCCCTTACAAATAGAGGATTCGATCCCGGTCGATTTTTCTAATCCCGGTATTTCGGGATTATCTACAGCTAATCTCGAAATGCCGGGATAATCCCGGGACTGTATTGGTGAATTCTATTTTCTAGAAAGTGGTAAGAAAAAGACATTTAAAAACATCAAAATCATTTTTTATCCTTGCAGAACTGCCACTTTTGACACTATTAGCAGATAAAATCCGGGTGATTTGAGCTTAGCTAAATTTGCTGGTGGTCAAGGGCTGTGTACCAACTTGTCAGGTTAGGATCCACTGGTTTACCTATTCTTGCTGCCATAATGACTCTGTAGCCAGTAGATTTGCACAATAGGCCTAACATCCCGGCCACAATGCACCGATGCACCTGTAACATCTATGGTGTCTATAGGAATCGGTTGTTTGTTAGCGTCAGGAGAATCGTGTTCTTGTTCGCAGACCTCTCATAAAAAACAATTAAGCGTAAATTGTCGTCATATGGATCTTCTCGTGTACTACATCCATCCGCATTCGCATCCTATAACTGTTTTGTATTTTTTTCGTCTGTCATTCCTTCCACATGGCTGAACCAACGGAAAATAATTTTTCCTAACATCATTTTATTTAAATCCCACTCTTTCTCGGATCTCACTGTTGTGACTTGCGAATGTATTTCAGTTTCAGTGTTTATGTGTAGTTATTTTTTTCACTTATCAGTGTCGTTGATTGACACCCATAACATAAGTGTGTAATTTATTTACACCGAGGTTTTAAACAATAATTTATGTTATTTGTCCAAAGGTATTTATTTATGAGTACGTAGTTTGTAGCATTTTTAAGTACACTATCTGTAATTACCCATGACTTCACTCACGTTCAAGTTCTCTTAAGGGAAATTATTGAGATGTCGGAATGAATTTGGCCTTTATTCTTCACCTAATTGTAATGTATCCAAATTATTAAATCGATTTAGATGTTTTGATGTGATGAATGCAAGTGTGTTTCTTTTGTCCTTATGTTACGTTGCAACGGAGAGATGTGAGTTACAATCTGTATGTAATTAGCCAGTCAGGGAGCTGAAGAGTGACATGGGCTACTTTTATCAAGTTATTAAAATGAGTTCACGTGGGAGAGCTAAAAAACTTTAATACAAGATTACAATCCGACAACAAGTAAACAACATTTATTAAGATTGTTGATTCTACAAATAAGAACAATAAATGATGATGTTAATTGTCTAAATATAACAAACGTTCCCCATTATCCTCTCAAACAATTTTCCACGGATAACTTTAAAAACATTACAAAAACAAGCTAAAAAAGATAATAATCGTTCAAGGTATTGATAGAACCATAACGTTAGTAAAATACTTATAATTCCTTTTGCAATGCTATTGCCAATTCATCAACAGCAAGAATCGTAAAAAAGTAATGAGCAACGTGGGCATCCACAATCAAGCCAACATAAAACAACTTGACTAATTCAATAAATCAATTGATATTTATCAGTTTTTCTACGAATCATTCTCACGACTCCCGGTGTTGCCAGTGACGCGTGAACACTACCATTTCGGGAACATTTAGAAGTTTTTGCGAACATTTAGTAGTTTTTGCGAACAACCAACCGTGAACATTACTTCGAAACGTGAATATTAAGTTAACATACAGCTCACAAAATAAAATCAATGTATAAAGAAATCAATCAAAATACGATGCTCAGGGTATAATGTAACATTATTATAATATGATAAATTTTCATGGAGTTATTACCGCCTCGTTTGTCGAGTGGCTAGCGTACACGCCTAACTACATCGACCAACCGCGAGGCTCGGGTTCGATTCCCGACGGGGTCAGGCATTTTTGTGATTAACATTTAGATGTCTGCATTTCCGGGTCTGGGTGTTTATAAAATTTATTCTGGTATCTATTTAAGTATTTATATGTATCATAATCGTTGACTAACACCCATAACACAAGCATATAATTTGCTTACTTTGGGGTTAGGTTCAATTTGTGTAACTTGTCCAGGGATATTTATTTATTTATTTATATTAATGAATATGCAATGGTCAATGAAATTATAAAAGACCTTCGTACACATCAAAAATATTTCAGGATAAATATTTGGGATAGGTTAGGTACTATTGCTGAAATATGTTTAATTGTTCCTGCCTAATGTAATTGATGACAAAAATAGATAAAATGTGAGTGTTTGTTTGTAATATTGAAATAACCGCTTTTCACTACATTAATATCGAACATGTATATATACGGAACATATCTGGTGCATTTTCATTAACAATTTTATAATTTTATCTGTCTGTTTGTTCTCGCTAATCACTGAAACGGCTGGACCGATGGTGACGGGATGACCATTAAGGGCTTAAGGTATCTTTTTTGTTAAATAATAAGCGGACGGAATAGCGATCTCAGCTAGTCTATTAAAATAACCGATAATAATTACATCTTGCTGGGAAAGAATCATCTTCATCCTAGCATTAATTCTGATTGTTAATCATGATGGAAAGAAATGTAGGTACGTTGCCTATAAAAGACAAAGCTTAGTGCATAAGCAAACTTTCCCCTCCCTCCAAATCCGACAGCGGCGAGTACTGACGTTATGGCAGCAGGAACAGGTGATTTGCTTCAAAACTCGACTACCTAGTCATAGTGATGGTGCTAGTGGTTAAAAACCTAAGCTCGTCTCTTACAAGCTGCAGGAAAGTAATTGGATTATACATACCTAAAATTAAATAAATACCTTCACGCCCGTTTCTCCGAAGAGGTAAGCAGCGGTACAGCCAGAATACCCACCATTAGCCCCTTTGGCAACTCTTAGTCCCGCAATGTCATACTTGGCAAATCCAATTAAGCATTTATCCAATTCTAAGCAACGTCGTTTCTTAAAAGGAAAAAGTATCTTCACGCCCATATCCCCGAAGAGGTAGGCAGAGGTACAACCAAGGCACCCACGACTAGCCGAAGACACTAAGTCCCACAATGTGATAGGTGGCAAGCCTATCGCCAACCGGGCACATTTCCAATCCCGACCAACATTTTTTTTTATTAGAAATTTGGAAAAATCCAATTTTTTTTTTGTTGGCCGACCCGGGATTCGAACCAGGGATCTCATGCAGTCAAGTCCAACACCCGGACCGCTACACCACAGAGGCGATATTTCTTAAAAGGAAATAGAAAAAAAACACATTTAGAGTTGTGTGGCCAGGAATAAAACCGGAACCTAATAGGTATAGTCAACACCAATTCCGGGCCAATAGACCACAGAAACTCGAATGTTATTCCACAACTCTAATACACAGAAATAACACATATAGAAACAACGTAATTAATCATCTGTCGTGTTGAATACATGTTTTAAAAACCAAGATATTGCACAACAAAATTTAGTTATTCATATTATAGGAATTTAATAATAGCCTATTTGGTAAAGATTAAAAACGCACCAGTCTAATTGAATGGGTGAGTCGTGTGCAGGTGCATGGCTTACGTAACTATTGATAAACTTCTAAACGTTAATTATATATGTTATTCAATTTTATCGGCACACTAGTTGGTGACAGCGGCTTCGTCTGCGTAAAACTAACATACACTCAAACATAGAACACCAAACATCTCATTAGTAATTTGTTGTGAAGCTGCGAAAAAACCCAAATCAAATGCAAATTTTAAGGGTTACAAACAAAAATACATATTGTCAATTCAAAAAAAAATTGTCAGATCCTGAAAAATATAATAAATGTAAAAGTGTAGGTATATACTTGTATGTATTTTCCGTTTTCAAGTCAAAACCGATTAAAACTAATTTAAAATATACATAAATTAGACATTGGAGAAATAACTAGACTAGTTTTGTACTTGAAACCTTAGCGGGTTCTTGCGTGTTAGTGAAACCAGTTAAAAACACGCAAAAGTCAGTTAATTAAAAGTATGACAGCATCTCACGTATCAAGATTAATTAAAGTGTATGATAAGAGGACTACTGAATTAAAAGCTATTACAGCACAAATAACATAAAACTACTTTAAAGTCCGGTGAAGTTGTAAGAACCACGAAGTTAGCAACATATTAGCCATTCAAAAAAAACACTACTTCAGAAATAGGGTAAAAAACTTAAATCTACATGACGGTTACATATTAGTTAACGTATAATTCGGTCTACATCAAATTTGAACAAAGATGTCACGTCTATAGGCATGATTAATCTAAATACCATAACAATTTTAATCAGGATAGTTTGAGAACTTTGCCCTGCCCGAGGACAATGCAGGCCATATTAAAATAGTTTCGCCCACTGCGGTCATTGCGGCTTTCGGCCTCCTTTAGAAATGGCTGCACTCTTTATTCAAAATACATTTTTTTTAATATTGAAAGGCAAATAAACTACACATTACGAAAGCTTTACTATTTTGTATTTTTTTCCATATGGAAATGTATTTCATTATTGTGAGAAACCAGAGACGCAATTGGTGAATGGTATAAACTTGGAACGTTAAAGGGCTTTCTTCAAATAACTTTTTTAAAATTGAAACATGATAACAGCGACAATTGCAAAAAGGTTTTTTGTTTAAATAATACATTAAATAGTACAAAAGTAAATGCATGTCTGTATCCAGTGAAAAAAAGCTTCTTTCATATTATGTCGTAAATTTATGATTTCATACAATCTAATTCATTATTTTCCCCAGAAAAAAATTGTTTTCAGTTTAAATTTTGTAGTTGCTCATTTTTTTGCATAACATGCTTTTTTACTTCTTATACTTACTTAAAACTAAACATTAACATTGAATAAGCAAAACGAAATATGATTATTTCAGTAATTTGACATATTTATGTAACAGTTGCTATTATTTTTAAACATATCTAGTAATCAAAAGAAAGCTGAAACTTGAAAGCATTTTAAATAACAAATATATGACATCACTACCGTAATAAGAAACCACCTAGATATTAATTTCTCAAACGTTCCGCTTTGCAACTTTAAAGTAAGTAATTCTAACAGAAAACAATATTTCGCTTGCGACTCCCACAGCCCAAATTGCTTTATAAGCGACACAATTACACGAAACGTACTGTAACAACCTGCAATTTAATAGTTCGACCATAGATAACTCGTAATTTTACGTTGGCAACACTGCCTAATGACAGATGAGCGCGCGAATGTCTCGAAAAATGGAGGCAGTAAAATGACGCGTGTCAAATCAATTGAATTTGAACTCCTGTTAGATATTTCTATGTAATTTTTTAACTATACGCAATCACTAGCAGTTTATCGCAATAAAAATAGCTTAGCAAGCAAGTGTCCCGGGTTGTATCTTGGATGGGTTTGCACTTGACAGATATGAAACTAAAACGGCTTTTGTTTTATTTACATTCACAATTCGTTTACGTAATAAATACCGTTTCAAAATTCCGACTTAACCACTCCAATTCTGTACAAAAAAAATCTGTCATGTGTGGAAAGTCTATAGCATTTTGTTTTAATATGTTGCGCTTTAATTTTTTTTGAAAAGTAATTTTATAACAAAATTCCGAATGTATGTACCGGGCCTTGAAAGGTTTTATGTTGAACACACGGGATTGTCTATTGTCATTTTTGAAGTGAAAACTTCTTTAGCGGCGTTGCGCACTTTTTGAAATGGGTAAAAACTTCTAAACTCGCGTCAGATCGTCAGAACATAAGACGGCGCACTGCGCATGAGCGAATAAAACGGCGCGAGATCTAAAGCAAAACGTAGATTCATTGCTGCTTTTGTATAGCTTAGATATTTTCGAAGAGTATATGATGCGCAATGGATACATATAATATCAGCAGACATTGCTCTATTTGTCCCATCTTGAAAATTAGATTTATGTGTAGACGAGCAGTGTTCGATGTACAGATAATATGACGACGCTCCTAGCCGTAACGTGGTTACTTTAGCGAGTTTTTGTTAAGCTAAACGCAGGTTATTGATATGAAAACAATATTTGTGCATAAATGATAACACTATCATACTGATAATTAAAGCAATTCGTGCAAAATTATTCCCTAACTATTCCAAAATATCAAAAATGCATTACGTTAATATTAAAGTTTTCACTTCTGCCGGCACTCCCGGAGTGCAAGCCGTCTTTTTTTAGCTATCGTTCTTTGAATTATGTATTTCTACATTCAAAAGGTGAAAGTTTTTCAATTCGACATACTTTTGTAAATTTATTACGCGATTCTTCCTCCGCCATTTAGAATGGATATCGATTAAGTATCATTTTTTCATAAGTTACGTAATGATTCAGAGGCGGTCTAATATAATTGTTATCGAGTTCGACAAGTGGTTTCTGATTAATAGGCACATACATAATAATGCGCATATTTTTGTTTAATTAAGACGGCGCAGTAAGTAGGTAATAAATTGGAATTGGGTTCGCTTATATAGACACCAAATGTGCAATACTATAGTGCCAACCTAAGGTTTTGCTTACGTAAGGCTATTCTAATTTTATAATCTCAATACAATAGCACTGACGAGAATATATAAGATTATATAAGTCTAAGCAAGTCATTGCAAAAATCTAAAGCCTTAAAAGAGCCTTAGCCTTTGTGGAATCAGTTACCGAGAGCACTATTTCCAAACGATTATAACTTAGGAATCTTCAAGAAAAGGGCGTTCAAGGAATGGAAAAAAAAAGGTCGGTAACGCATCTGTGATACTCCTGGTGTTGCGGATGTCCCTGGGCGGCGGTGATCACTTTCCACCAGGTGACCCACCTGAAAGTGATTGCTTGACTTGCTCGTTTCCCTACTCTTGTTTAAAAAAATATAAAAAAAGAGCAGGAATATGGCAATTTTGCCATGTAGTTGTTATACTTATCACTAAATTTTTGACCTACTTATGACGAAATTATATACTTAGCGTTTGTTGCTAATTTGGTTGGCTAGTTGGTACTTTGATCTCAGCTAAACTAAGAGAAACCGACTCCAATTTCAGACCCGCGTTGCTATTTGATAATTATTTATTTAAAAGTAGGTTTCGAGATGTTTTCCAAATAAATCTTACCAGCATCCGGACGATAATCGTGTTACAATATTGTTGAGGTGTAATAAAATGTATATCTACATTAGTAAGTTGAACTCAAAGAACTAGCCGGTTCGACATCAAATTACTACTTTGGAATCATGACTGAAAAGGAGGTAGCTTCTAAAAAAAAACGTCAAATCTATTATAGTAAATGGCCGTGTAACATACTCGTACAAAAAACACGTAAAGTCGCTGTGATAATCTCTTCCTTTTTGGAGTCGTTCAAAAACTAACAATACACAAACTAAATGCATCTCGTGATCTACGACAAACACAATGCATCAAACATGGCCATAAAACCATCAATTATTCACTTTGCCGATCGACATTTGCACTTACAAGTGTGATTTAATGTGCTGCTTTGCACCTTGTGTACTTTTAGCTAAATAACTATGTGTAGTCGAAGGTCGCTTTCAATTGAGTTCGTGTAGTTATTTTACCTTTTAATTGGTTTCTTTTTGTTAACCTTATGAATGATAACTAAATTAGGTATCTACACTATACCTGTGTTAAAAATTGTTACAAGAGTATTTTAGCATACCAACATTGTGGTATGCAAATATTTATTTTACATTTATTACAAGCTTCATGATTCATCATGAACAAACTTAAAGAAAAAATAATTTTAATCCTAAAACTCAAGTAATACCTAACTAGTACTTAAACGAATGTCTAAGATTATATTTTAAAAAATTATATCATAAAAGAGAAAAACTCTATCTAATAATTGCTAAAAAAAATTGTAAGTATCGAATATTTTTTAGGAAAGTTGGTCTATCAAAAATGTGCGCGTCGAATTGAAATCTTCCTTAATTTTTTCGTCGGTTTAAAATCAAAGATTTGTGTAGAGTTAAAGTTGGTAGAGTGTTGGTACCATTTTCCCGAATTGTTGGCCTTACCTAATTATTCACTTATCCATTTTTTCATTATTATTGTCGCTTTTGTGGTCTTAGTGGTCCAGCTATGGACTTCACTTCTTAATGTCCCGGCTTCGATCCTCGGGTGAGGCAACAAAAAAAAAGAAAATTTGAAAATATAAAATAAAGATAATATTTTCAATTTTATAATAAAACTACGTAACACGGGATTGGATATGTGAACGGTTGGCGATAGGTTTGCCACCTATCACATTCTGGAACTTAGTGTCTTTGGCTAGTCATAGGAGCCCTGGTTGTGCCTCTGACTACTGTTAAGGGATATAGGCGTGAAGATACTAACCAGTATCATTTGCAGTTTGAAATCACATAAGTAGAAGATGTAACGACCCCACCACCTGCTAGTGGTGACTCGATTTTTCTATTTTGATCGTTTAACCACCTTGCCCATTCCTGCTACCACAACGCCTGTGCTTCTGTCAGGAGTCTACAGAATAAGGCAGCCGGTAAACTTTCTCCTGGTACCAATTAGCATTTTTAGTTGGTACAGTTAAAAGTAAATTTCACCGTTGACCGTCAGTTTATCGATTGAACTGAACTTCGTGATATTTAGTTGCTTAATGCATTTAAATCACGTCAAAAAGTAATTATTGAATTTTTGGTCACGAAACTTGTAATGCCCATAATAATGGTAATTTCCCAATTGGATAGAAAGCTGCCCCCGATGACCCGTCCTACAATACCCATACAAATTGTTTTGATTACCTACCGTTTACGAAAATGTACATGGGCAGTTAAATACAAATATACAAAATAACTTTCTATAAATTCTATTTATAGTTCGAGATCGTGTTAAATATAACTAGTATCCATACTAATACTGAATGCGAAAATGTGTTAGTTTATCGTTTTTTATGATATTATGATATAATTTTTAATAGATAGCTAAAAGGTTGGAGTATGATATCTAAGATCAATTTTTAACTGATTTCCAAATAGAATAAGGTTATGTCGACTTTCATTTTAAGCATGTCTCCGTCATTTTTAAACCGATTTAAAAAAAGTCGCCTCTGTGGTCTAGCAGTCTGGGTGTTGGACTTGACTGCATGAGGTCTTGGGTTCGAATCCCGGGTCAGCCAACATAAAGTAAATTGGATTTTTCCAATTTTCTAATTAAAAAAAATGTTGGTCGGGATTGGAAATATGCCCGGTTGGCGACAGGCTTGCCACCTATCACATTGTGGAACTTAGTATCTTCGGCTAGTCGTGGGTGCCTTGGTTGCACCTCTGCCTACCTCTTCGGGGATATGGGCGTCGAGATATTTTTTTTTATAAAAAATAATTATGTTTGAAAGAGCGTAACCCCGAGGTGGTCCCATTGCGACCAAATCTAGATCTGATGATTAAGTCTTAGAAAAATCGAAGAAAATACTTAGTTTTTGTGCACTGAGATGATGTATTTGATTTCGAAGGCATTTTAGCAATTTTAATATGTTTTCAGTTAATCATTATCCCGATATTTACACTTGTTCCCACGGGAGAACCTAGTAAGTTTTATACACTTGTGTCGCCGCGGGTAACATCTATCAAGGTGATAAACTAATACTAAAATAATAAATAACATATGTGAAAGTTTACAAGTGACTTTTACTAGTCATAAATTAACTTGGTGAAATGTTTGGTGAAATCCATTCGTAAACTATCAAAAATTCCAAGAAAAACTGTAGAGTTTGAGGTTATATATAATGAACACTAAAAACACGTTTTTTTTTATTATATTAAGTAATTTATTAAACGAATTAGGTTTTAATTGGTTTGTACATTTTAGTTATAATTTAGCCTTGAAGATGCTATAAAAGTGAAAGCATTTGACTTATAATATTAAATATCATAATGAAAACAGTACAAGTCTATTCTCATTTAATTACAAATAGGTATGTCTTGTGAAAAGAATGACAGATGAAAGATTGACAAAGCAGATATACAATGCGAATGTGGATGGATGTAGGTACCCGGGGAGACCAAGGCTGACATTTCACGATCAGATCAATCGGATATTGTCCGAGGGTGGTGTCAAGAGTCTGCGAAACCGGCGTGTTTGTATGAAAAGGGTTATGAATGTGAAGGAAGCAAGACAGGTTTGTCAGGATCGTGAGGTCTGGCACTCAATACTCTCTGCCTACCCCGTAAGGGACTTGGCGTGAAGATATGTATGTATGTAGGTATGTCTGTACTGATATTATAAACGTAAAAGTGTATATTTGTGTATATGTCTTATTTTCACTTCAAATTCACTAAACCCCTCTAATAAATTTAACCATTGCGACAGGTTGGACATTAGAGAAGGATATCTGTTAACTTTTATCCTTTATAAGTGTTTTTTACCATTACGAAATCTGTTTTTTTTATTGCTTAGAAGAGAAAACAAGCAGACGATCTTTGAGAAAGGGAAGGAATGTTAAGGGGCCATGTATGCTAAAATACGTCAGCAATATACTGTTTTTTTCATACAAAGCAATTATGGATATTGGAAACAAAAATACACAAGATTAACATTAATATGCTTTATAACACTAGTGTTTCCAAAACACGATTCATTTCACTTTGCTCGATAGAAAAAAATCAAAAAGTTAACCCTTTTTTGAAAGCAAAACCCATCTGTCTACTTCAATTATGAAAATATCGACATCTGATTTAACATAAACATAGATAAGTATTATACCTAAAAGATAAACTGTTTCAGTTTTTATATTTTTTTTCAAATTACTTTTATAGTGTCAAAAATAGTGATTTGGCGCTTAAGACATTTACTTTAGATATTTCATAGTAATCATGGAACGGGGGAGTGCGCTGATTGGCTCTTCTTGCTGACTAAGTATGGGGCATTAAGAAATACATGTTACATAGATTATATGTTATTTATAACAATGGTCCATTAACGTCTAAGATCTCGTACCTCTCAGTAAATATCCAAGTTCTCTTACTACTCCTCAGAATAGAACATCAAATCAGAAGTGGCAGAGTGCTGTGCAGCGATTTGCGCTTGTGGACATCCACTACCATGCATATTCCAGCCACCATAACGCAGTGTTTTGTTTCTGTGCGGAGGGTCGTGTGATTGTTCGTTGTTTTACCCAAAAAATACATGAAATACTAATGTAAAGTAAAAAAGAAGTAAAGTATCTTCACGCCCATATCCCCGAAGAATTAGGCAGAGGCACAACCAGGGCACCCACTACTAGCCAAAGACACTAAGTCCCACAATGTGATAGGTGGCAAGCCTATCGCCAACCGAGCACATATCCTATCCCGGGCAACATATTTTTTTATCAGAAAATTGGAAAACCCAAATTTTGTTTTTGTTGCCCGAGCCGAGATTCAAACCCGGGACCTCATGCAGACAAGTCCAACACCTGAACCGCTAGACCACAGAGGCGATAACGTTATAACGATATATAAATATCCACAGGAAAAGATAAGGCGGTGGTATCAACAGGAACAAGTATTCTACCTTTTCGCTTCTAACCTTTCAGTCTCTAACAAAAAAATGAAAATCTTTCATCATAAGTTTTTCCCAATCAGCTAAAGTTTGCTGAAGGATGATATAAATTATAAATATAAATTCTAACAAAACTCAATCTAATTTATTTATTTACTTTGTATTTTTTATTTATTTATTTGGTTACTATCAACTGACTCTGATTTGAAATTTGATGTAGGTCATAACCTTTACCGATTACGTACAAATTATATACAATCGACATTGTTAACTAGTATCGGGTAAATAGACTTGTAGTTAGGATATGGGTGACAACAGATATTGACATCGAAGGATACCTGCAATATGATAAAATTACTTTTAATTGTATTGTATTGATATACATATTTACTTTAACACATCGTACTGATATTATAAACGTATTAAAGTTTAAATGAATTTTACGCACAAATTACTGAGAGGATTCAGAAGAAATTCCACACGAATACAGTTTATAGATCAGAATAACATATAGGATGCAATTTTCAAAAAAATATATAAATGAATACCCGGGCGAAGCCGCGAATAAAAGCTAGTTAAACATAAAATACCTTAAAAACTAATTTATAATATGATAAAATATATGATAGATACTAAATTATATGCGTTTGCAGCGATATGATATTTATTACAAAAATATGTGTTTTTTTTATGATATTGGAAGGCAAACAAGCAGATGAATTTCCTGATGGTAAGAAATTCCCGCCGCCTGGAGACAACAAAGGTGATAATGGTGTGCTGCCAACCTGAGGCCGGGATGTTAGGCCTTGAGCAAAAGTAAGTTTACCGGCTACCTTACCCTCCGAACCGGAACACGCCGTGACGCTATGACGGCAGGAATAGGTAAGGCGGTGGTACCTATCCGGGTGAGTCGCTGCAAAACTTTACCACCTAGTCAGATGTCACGGTGTTAGTGACGGTAAGCCTTTGCTCGCCTTTTACGAGCTGCCTGGCACGAAGGCAGATGATCTATTCTTCAAAGGAGCCCGGACCAACACGGGGGAAATTTCTCATTTCTTATTCATAAAGAACACAAACAGACCGATTTCTTGACGACATGAAATAGGTACATGTCAACTATAGTCATCTAAAGTGGTAACAGTGCATTGAACAACTAAGGCTAAAATGGTTAGCCTCTTGCTATAACATGTTTACCAACAACCCTACATTACAAAACAAAATACATCAGTTATAAACACTGAAAAGCAAATGACTAACTACTAACTAACTTGGCAATTTTATGTAAGGGTTTTAGAACGCAAGCAGTAAAGCTACAGTTAAAATTGCTAAAACCTAATATTGTCAGTAAAAAAAAATCTTCACGCCTTTATCCCCGAAGAGGTAGGCAGAGGCACAACCATGGCACCCACGACTAGCCGAAGATACTAAGTCCCACAATCTGAATGAATGTTTCAGATCATTCAAAAAGATGTTATAAAATCGAAAATTCCTGCTTGCCCTTTTTCTGAAATATTTTTGTAAAAATAGTTTTTTAACGATTTTATAAGTATTCATAAAATACTGCGTCCGAGATTGCAAAATAACAAAAATTGCCCGTATCAGTACAAGTCAAGTAGTTGTTTAAGATTTAATTTTACAAAAATCGTTTTTACAACGTTTTTAGCCCTATTTTTATCTAAGAACCGATTAGTGTTTTTGTTACATTTAAATAGTTTTTATTAAAATTATGTCCCGCTGAAAATCTGAACAATTGTCACCCCAGTCCACATGCGCACGCGACCCTGGCCCACAATAACACGAAAACATGTTGATTTTAGATATATGTAGGTACGTAGGTACATTTAGGTGTTCTATTACATGGCGTGTTACACACTGGCATTATCACGGTCCGAGGTTATGGAGGTACTATTATAGTTAGTACTTAGTAATATTTTCTATTTCCAAACTTGGGTTATCTCTGACTAGCCGACCCGGCGAACTTCGTATCGCATGACATTAACAGCTACTTAAAATTTGTATGGATTGTAGCATTTTTCCCATTTTACTTGTAACATTTCGGATATCTACTTGTTTTTATAAAAACTTTCTTCTCACAATAATTAACAAAAAACAATTAGCAATATTGCTCCATCTGTTCAGGCGTGACGCGATAACCTCAAGAAATGGGATTAACTTTTATGTATATAGATTTATCTCCATGTTAGTTCGGTTCTACGTAGAATGGACCATTTGATAGCTCAGAGGTTAGGTTAGGTTAGTTGTGATAAAGGGCCGTTCAGCAGTTTGCCTAGGCAGGGTTTGACAGCCTTACCTATTCCTGCTGCCAAAATGACAATATTTTGCACTGTCGTGTTACGGTGCATAGTCTAGCACATCAGGCCTATTATCCCAGCCACAGGACGGCGACGTGACTATAACATCTGTGGTGTCTATAGGTCATAGTTGTATCATGCTGTATATATGTGTGTAATTTCTCGCCATTGTCGTGTTTGTCTTCGATACACTAACCAGGTTCCCAGTCTTTTTCATTTTCAATTTCTTACATTACATATACTTCTTATTAGTGGTAAGCACTGACCTATCTACGGTAAAAGCGGTTGTAGTGGTATGAAGGCGAGTAATTCTAAAATTTTACCTTCTAATCGTAGTCACAGTGTTAGTAAGAAAAAAGCGACGAATGCCTCTTACAAGCTACAAAAATTGGTTGTGCCTCTGCCTAGCTCTTGGGGATATGGATTATGTATGAAGATACCCTTACAACCTGCTGGTTAAAAAACATTAAGCCTATATTCTCCTATAGAGCTCTGCTCTGCACCGTACGGTATAGTTTCCTATTTTAAAATTAGAAACAGGAACATAGGAAAACTCATCAAAACAAACTTACAGCTAAGTTAAACCAAGGTTGACTCAACGAATGGCGAAGATAAACATGTGCCAATGGTTATTTGGCTATTGTGAGGGCAGGCGGTGCTACAAACCACAGAGTGCGTCATCTGATATTACCACCAATAATACTTATTCTACAATTTACCTCTAAAAGGCTGTACCTAAAGAGTACATAACCTTCATGGTGTGTGAATTTTTCCATAGAATAATAACGTTTTTTCGAATTACAAAATTGTAAGAGAACTTTTTGAATTGAAGACTACCAGACGACCAACCCTGCGAACTTTTTATCGCTCTACATTCGTATTACAGTATGTATGGTAAAAAAATAAATATTGTTTTTCTTATTATTTCTTCAACTTTCTTGTTCCTACAATTTTCTCCTGACGATAACACAGCAAAGGGAGAATCAGCAAAATCGGTCCATCGGTTCAGGCGTTCATCCGTTAATTTTTATATATGCAGGTTTATTTTGTGATTAAAAAGAAACATTAGATTTATTCATGGAGAGCATCATCAAACACTTTGCTTTTATACAATACAATATCTCTTTATTGAGAGCACCAAATACATAAAAAAAACTTAAACTACAAATTATATTAAGGGTGATAACTTTGCGTTGCTAGCTCAAATCTAAATGTCAATGAGTAAGTATCTTTATACGATATTCTACAAACCGGAACACGATAGTTATCATTGATGTTATGGCGGCGGTGGTAGATGAAAGGCAAGTCCTCGCAAAACTCTACCACTAAGCTTAAGTCACAGTATTACTTACTTAATATTTAATGCTTGCCTCTTACGAGGCATTTGACTAGGAGAGCAGTAGGGTTACTCTTGAATTACGAAATCATGCTTATTGGAAATTGGAATCGTATAAGTCACTTTAGGTAGTTTGGAACACAGTACTAGCGGATTATTAACATTTAGTTACAAATAAATTCAACAAATCCGATAAAATGGTTTATTGTTTATCATTAAACTAGTATTAAAAATTCGCCTGTATTTTGTTCAAGAGTAAAGTTATATACTCGATTCCAATTTCCAATATTGGGCGAATTGAGCTTCAAGAGTAACCCTACAGATCTCCATACCTACTTTAAATGAACTTGAAATTAACACGTGGTAGAACATACCTTCTACTCTTTATAAACATACGTATAAAAATAAATTATTTAGGTTTTATCTTCATGCCTCAATGTCTCATCTGATCACGAGCAAATTTGGCACTTGAATGATTTATGACAGTTAATTATCTATAGGTTCCCATGGTTGGATTAACTGTGAAATAAACCACAGTTAAAAGCAAGTCCATATTAACATGTGCAAATCATATTTAATTAAAATTGTCCGTGCATTATTTTGCAATGAGTCTTGTTATCGTTGCACTCTGCATTTAGAATATCCGTATTTTCCTGTTATATATTGCATTTAATACATATATTAGGTATCTACTTTAAACGTTGAATACAAAACTAAATCAACGCCTGAGGTATCATAATAAAATAATACTTATGACTGCCAGTCATTGATAAAATTATATTGTGTATAATTTAAATACGGAATCGTCAGGGATTGTTATATCCTCATGAGGTTGTAAAAAAAATCGCTTAGGATATAAAAAAAGTTTTTACTTAATCTATATTTATTCATTGCATTGTGTTCAACTACAAGTGTAATTTAAGAAGTGTACCTATATAAAAAGCTATAACACTAAGAGCCGATGCCAAAAAGTTGAATTTATTCACTAATCTATTTAAATTAAGATTTATAGGCATATAATAAATTATTAGACAGTCGGGCGTTAAAAAGCCAAGGCATAAGCTTTTAAGGCATAACGAGATGCCAACCTTGGTCTAAATCGAAGAGTCAAAAGCGTGCTCATTTAAAAGCAAAACACAAATCATTTTAAACTATGTTCCGCCCATTTTATCATACGAAAACCCACCAATGTCAACTAAACAAATAATTTTAATACCTTTAACCAAAATCCAACTCAAACTTCATGTGATAGAGTTGAAAACTGTCTAAGCAGTGGAATAGTGCGTCATGTATATGTTTGTGTGTTAGAAGTAACACTATCATGAATGGGTACGCACACTCGCGCGAGTCGCGAATGTCACGAAATCCAGCCTGTTTCTAGGTTAGAACATGCGCGAGCGCACTAGAGGGAATCTCAGTTTAGTTTTCGGAGGACATAACAATTTTTTTTTACGAAAACTAGCGCCCAAAGCCTTAGTTTTCAATGCAAGCAAACCGTGTTCGTAAGACGTCACATGGCAATTAAAAAATATCCTAAAGTTAGTTACCATTTTTATCTACGGACTCCTTTCCGATATGCTTTATTTATTGACCACCTATCACCACACGATTGTGTTCGGTGGTCAATGTCTTTAACGCCTGGTCTTATAAAAAATACACCCTACAATGAAGTTGCGATTTTAACGTAGTCCATTAATATAAAGCTGCCTAGAAACGTCATACTAGAGCCATAGATTGCACGATTACCTATTCTAATAGCATAAATAACTTACATACGTTACTGTATCAGTACATGGTAAATATTGTTATACCATAAATACTATAGAAAACTATAGAAAAATAGATACTTTATTTTTACGAAAATAATATAGACGTCAGTTTCTCCTCGTTAACTCTTGTCACATAAATTGTGGTATTGTTTTCTATGGTATGTGAGTCATAGGGGGATTTTTGCTGTTACACTTAATACTAATAAATATACTTGAGCAAGTCTGATTAAAGTACGGTCAGCTTATTGCGTGCAAATAACGCAAACAAATTGCAATTAATAATAATAATAATAAATATTTTATTTTGACAAAATAAATGTCATAAGATTAAGTAAATTAAATAATGGCGAATTTCAATTCAAATTTACGTTGAAGAGATGACAACTATGTAATAATCAACTGGCAATTGACTGTAGCTAAAAACAACTTAAATAACATTACTACTATTGTATTACATTAACTTAAGTTTTAAATAAATCTGACATTTAATTGACGAATGCCATATCAAAATGTTTCAGCGGTTTTTCTGTAATATGTGGAAAACAAAAAAAGTTGGCGATGATTCTAAAAAAATATTTAAGTTGGGAATCCACTAAAATATATAGGACCCATTTTGTAATACTAACATTAGTGTCTTCGGCTAGTCGTGGGTGCCTTGGTTGTACCTCTGCCTTCCTCTGCGGGGATATGGGCGTGAAGATACTTTTTTTTAACATGATAAAATTGGCAGATATTATGCTAAGAGTTTACCAGCGAGTGTAGAAAGTGCGTATACGTTACGTTGAGTACGAGTACGTTGAGGAGTACTTTGGTCGATGTACTCATATTAAGACGATCGGGTTTTAGGGGCTTGTCGCCGGTAGACTACCACGTGCCTTACCACATTACTCGGCGTCCTGGGCTTGCTTGTTTTCTACTTTTCAACCGGAATTATCCTAAGTTTCCCAGCGAGTGTGTTACCCGAGCCCGGTGACCTTGCCGCCGCTAGATCGGCGCGCGGCCTAGACTCGCCGATTCACTATATTACTTACTCGATACCTGACACTCGACAAGACCTGTTACTTGCTTTCGAGAACTGCTATTCTAATATTTTATACATATTTAAATGCTGCACAAAATGTGCGTTAACTTTTATATGTTACTAGCTGAACCGATAAACGTTGTCCTGTCCCAACTATGAACGTGTGTTACGAACATTGAAATATATTTAAAAATCTTAACAAAACCCGCCAATACCTACATATAATGTAGCTAAGAATCATCTTGATCATACCTCTCAGCTTTCAAATAAAAAGATCCGCATCGAAATCGGTCCATCTGTTCAAAAAATGTGTCACAGACAGATACACACGCCAATGCAAAACGAGGTGTGTGTGTGTGTGTGTGTGTGTGTGTGTGGCATCGTAGCTCTTCAGCGGACAGACGGATTTAATTGCGGTTATTTTTAATTTGAAAGTTGATGTAATCGAGATGTTCGATTACTTAATCGAGATGATTTATCAATATCTGTCCAGGCGTTCAAGATCATCAACTCATTTGCACCTCATTTGTAAGCATAGAAAGAGATATTAGACTCACTACTACGGGTATTTATTTATTTATACTTTTGAACTTATGCGAGACCTAACATTTAAAACACTAACAAACTTGGTATGGTCTGATGATAGATCTCGAAGATAGGAGACAAGGACTGATGAAAAGAACTTGATCAAAGAATTGGGAGTGGCTGACGGACCATAGTTTACAGTACCTATGATGTCTCGTAATCTTTGCAGTTTATTTAAAGCGCATCAAAAAGATAGGAGCTGTTGTAACTTAGATGCGTATGTGCGTGTGTGTGTGTGTGTGTGTGTCTGTTGGTGGCATCAGCACCTTTGAAGAGTTGGATCTTTTGTCAAGGGTTTATTGAAAATGTTTAATTTTAGATTATTATTAAGATCGGCATGTTATGAGTGCGTTTCATTCTACAGTTACATTCTTTACTTAAGCTTTACGCAAATCAGCGCTATTTGTTCGAGTAGGTTATACAATAGCAGGCCTTGACTGGCCATAGAAAAACGAGGTGGATGGTATAATTTATTACAAATAGGAAAATTTGTAATGAGCACCTCCTTTGCTCGCTCCCTTCATTTGTTTTTCTAATAAGTACATATTTTACGTTAAAACATAATTTTCGCTGCTAGCTCTGTAGTCTAGTAGTTCGATGGTGCACTTGACTTCATGAAATTCCGGGTTCGATCGCCAAGTCGGACAACTCAAAAAGTGTTTTTCTTACTTTTATAATAAAAACTACGTTGCTCGAGGTTGGATATTTGTCCAGATTGGCGATAGGTTTGCCACCTATCACATTGTGGGCTAGTCGTCTAGTCGTCGGTGCCTTGGTTTTACCTCTGCCTACCTCTTCGGTGACGGGCACAAAGATATTATTTATAATAATTACGTACCTATAGATTAGAAAAAAGAACTGTCAAGGTAAAGGAATTTATGCATAGCACGTTAGCCAATAGTGAGTATTCAAATAACAATTGTATGCAAAGTCAACATTTTAAAGGTGTTGTTTTTTTAATTTAATGACTTACACACACGGCACAGACCTTCCGTTTGACAGCCAACTTGTTTGCTCATATTAAATAATACTTAGAGAATCTCAATTGCCTTGACGTAAAATTATCTTTGGATTGAGAGCTATGGTTATGTATTCCGAGCGAAACTCTCTAGTTGTATAAGATTTTTAATAATTGTCTCATATCTTGCAATCCGATTAAAGAATTAGATTTATTAAAGGCATAAGCACAGCAAAACTACAAAAATCGAATTTCAATGTTACATCATATAAGTAAACAAAACGCATTATATAAATCACAAACATTTTGCCGAATTTAGACCGAATTTATATGGGTTCATCTCAGAAGTTGATTTGCATTACCTTACGAAAAAGAATCAACAAAATCCATGTATATATGTAATTGGCACGTTTACCGGCAACGGCTTTTGCCGCTATAACCGCGTAACAGAGAAAAATACCTAAGTACTTATAACTTTTTGTTTTTCAAGTTGGTCAAAAAAATAAGGAGACTTGTTTGTACGTCTAACGGCCTATTTAAATTGTCTATAACTAGATATAGTGACCACTGACCAGTAATCAGACAACGACTGCACACAGTTCACAAGCCAGGTACTATTTACAACACATGACTATCATGTTAAATAATTAAATTGGCAATTAGAAGACAAATTAAAAAAAAACATTTTCTGACTACTTTTCCCTAATTCCATCTTTAAGTTTTTGTGTTCACAGACTATTGAGACATATCTACTCCCTATTTTGTGCTATTGTTATAGTTTACTAAATATTATTTTCAAATTTGTTTTAATTTTTAAGATTCAACGGCCATTAAATAATGTTGCTAATGAAAAAATACTATGATATAGTCAGGCAAATATTTCCGTACCATTTATTGAACTTAAAGCATGGAATATTTTTATTTTCGCGGGCACAGAACAATTATCCGCCATTAATCACTGGACAGATAGCGTGACTCGTTAGTGGCGACATCTAGGTCGCACTCCAAATCATTCAACGTCATACGAAAATGCTTATTACCCCCATAAAGAACCAACCTTTGTTGACGGTAAAAGGAATACGACTCTATTTTTGTGATAGCTCGTAAAAGTTTTATCTTTTATGGGCTTTCCTTTTATTACTATCTACTTACGTATCAACGTCTTTATTTAAGCCTTTTTTTATCAAATTCTAGTCATCGTTATTTGCAGGCCAAATTTATAAATTTATTGGGTATTTAGAGAGTTCATATATTGTCCAGTTTGAGAAGAGGCCAGTAAGCTAAAATTCCTAGAAGCTTTGGCCAGGAAGTCCAACTATCTAAATACGTTTGATGAAATAAATACTGAAAATACAGGCCTCAATGTTCATTATCCAAACGCCTACCCTCACAGGGAATCTAACCCGAGTCTAACGGTTGGTTGTGTTAGCTAAACTTTCACCTACAGTAGTACTCTAAAGTATCTTCTCGCACATATCCCCGAAGAGGTAGGCAGAGTCACAACCAGGGCTCCCACGACTAGCCGAAGACACTAAGTCCCACTCTGTTACAAGTGGCAAGCCGGACACATATCCAATCCCGAGCAAAATTTTTTTAGAAAATTGAAAAATCCAAATTTTCTTTTTGTTGCCCGACCCGGGATTCGAACCCGGGACCTCATACAGTCATGTCCAACACCTGAACTGCTAGTAATGTGTCTTAAGTCCGTATTAAACAACAAGGCTCTTTTGATGTCAAATTTGACTGCCAGCTCGAAAGTCCGATGA
>NJDC01000165.1:59544-85512 GCA_002245475.1 Calephelis virginiensis
GTTATGGGTATTACCACCATCTATTGGACCGTAATCTGATGTGCAACAGAAGAGGGTCTGACGCAGGCTTTCTAGATGATTAGTCCGAAAGGTCAGATGGCAGTCGCTCCGAAAGCTGCTGAAGTTCCCGCCGAAGCCCACTGAGTTTCTTTCGCCGGATTTTCTCAGTGTGTGGCCGCGATTCTGATACGGTGGTAGTTTATAAAAATGTTGACGCACACAAATACTTCTTGTATGATTCAATTGAATAAAGTTTTTTCTGATACTGATTTTGATTCTGATTCTAATTCCGATAAAGTCAAAAACGCATAGCAAATGTCAAAAAGGCACAAACCGGTCCCTATATTCACATGTTTGAATGTTCGAGACGACCTGGATAGTATGATGATGATGACGAAATTCAGTGAAATTAGCAAAATAATGAAAAGTATTATCCAATAGCACACATGTCAATTTAAACTGGGTTTTTTATTCAATAGCAACAAAGTTTGTGCTAAACACGTTTGGCTTAGAATTCTAAACAGTACCTCTTTCAATCCGTTTTAATAAGAAGACAAACTTCTAGAACATTAGTCCGGGCTCCTTTGCACAATAGACCATCTGCCTTCCTGCCAGGCAGCTCGTAAAAGGCGAGCATAGACTTAACGTCACTAACACCGTGACATCTTACTAGGTGGTAGAGTTTCGCAGCGACTAGCCCAGATTGGTACCACCGCTTTATCTATTCCTGCCACCACAACGTCTAATGCTTGCCGTTGACGTGTTCCGGTTAGGAGGGTAAAGTAGCCGATAAACTTACTTTTGCTCGAGGCCTAGCATCCCGCCTCAGGTTGGCAACGCACCATTAGCACCGTTGGTGTCTCTAGGTGGCGTGAATTTCTTACCATCAGGAAATCCGTCTGGTTGTTTGCCTTTCACTATCATAAAAAAAAAGTTCCTTCGCAAAAAATCTTGTAATCACACAAATGTGTAATGTTGTTTTGGTGCATACTAAATCGCCGCACTTGACTCACGTTATCGTTATCACAGTAACCCTCGCGTTATCATCGAGTACATAATGTTCGCTAGATAACGATGGGGTTTTTCATTTTATTTTAAAGGTTTTTTGTCTTTTTATGCGATTGAAAGATATTTTTTTATACGAATTCATGAAATATCTTCTGTACCTATATAAAAAGAAGCTAAGTTCGAGTTGAACGGAAAAAAGGGTTATATAGCAGCAACTAACAAAAAAGTTCTTGTAGTTCATAACCGTGACAGCTATTTATGATTTATGACGTATTATATAAAATGACTGCAAACGAGATCTCGTTTTAAAGAGTTTTCGGTGGAATTTTATATCGTAATGTTTATATTGTTTTTTCTTGTTTTATTATTTTAGAAGTTACAGTAACACATTTGACCACTTTGGAAATGCCTCTCGTGCAAACTAAAATTCGAAATGAAATGATATTAGAATCCTTAATATCGTTTTTGAAGACAAACTTATGGGTTTAATAAAAAAAATCTTGTTTTAGTTCTAATTACTTATTGCGAATCTACAATTTTTTTATTCCATTTTTGCGTGAAAATCTTAACGCATCTTCCTACCAAGTTTTTAAAAGTATAGTTGTAATAATTTCAGAAAAAAGTGTTTGCGATATACGGACGGACAGACAGTCAGTTATGACGAGTCCATAAGAGTTCCGTCTTTTGGCCTTTGACTACGGAACTGTATAAAATAAATTTCTTTTCGTTTGTTCGCAAACACTCGAAGCCGCCTGGATGGATTCAGTTATTCGTTTTATAAATCGTTTTAATTTAAAATATTCGTGGTAGTTCAGGGAAGATTTAAGATACAAAATTGGGAAAAACTGCAAGTAAAGCAGGAAAAACAATATTTTAATTTTTGTTATACAAATTGTTTGCAGTTGTCAATGTAGGGCAAAACGAAGTTCACCGGGCCGGCTTGTGTGCTATTAAATTAAATACTCCAATATAGCTTAAATGTTTTTTATAGAGGCGGTAAAATTTTTGCCAAATATTTTAGCATAAAATATTTAGGATAGCTCCCTATATCCTGGTGTCCTTCTTTCAATCATCTTCAACCTGACACATGCATAGGTACATATCTTCACGCTAATTCCAGTGCATGGTAGGCGGAAAGTATTAACTGTCACGACTCCTACACACCTGCCTGGCTTCCTCTACAGTAATTACTTATTTATTACATCATACAAACATTTTAAAGGACAAATGAGTTAAATTGTCCTGTACATTCCACTTTCCTACAAAAGTGTGGTTCCCCTACTCATGCAAGTGCGTAATGTAGTTTTGGCGCAGACTAAATTGCACTTGACTCGCGTTATCGTTATCACTGCGATATCGAATACTTTATCACTACATATTAGGTATATGATGTCAGTTGTGATAAGGCAACGGATATTGCATATATTCTGAAAGTATACAAAAGGTATTTTATCAATTTGCAAATGAAATAAAAATGAGTCAATATATTTTTTCTGTATATAATATTACTGCATATTTTATTATAATATTACTAACATTAATCATTTCCCAGCGTCATGTTGGCAATGGCTAAATTATATGTCAGTATTACAACAACATAGGTAAGTCTTGAAGTTATCAATGTAAAACTGGTTGCTTGATTAAAAATAATTTAAAAGTCAATTTTTTTTAAATCGGCTTCAATTTTAATAGTCATCAAGTATTCAAAAAAATAAGATTTTTCTCGGTTTTCAACTTATGACTTGGTTACAATAAAATCTCCTCGAAATAAACTCTCTCAAATAAAGAAAGAATTTTTAAAATCAGCTAACAAATAACGGAGAAATAAAGTAATTATAACCTCCACATTTATTTTAATCCAGTTGATTACTAACAGTGCAAGGGTCATATTAATAATTACAGAATTTCAGCAAGCGCCGACAATGGAAGTGATAACATTTTGTTGTATAGATATAATGTGGTCCTTACTTAACATTCGGCGTAACATGGTTCTTTTTTGCCTATCAATACTATAAAAATATAAATAACTTTAATAAAAGGTCTTGTCATCTTCGCTGTCGAAGAGGCAAAACAGTGCATGTAGAGTAGGCAGGTTGTAGGTTAGGTTTATATACCGTATAACAGACATGAGCCTTAGACCCACATTCACGAACAAACAAACTAAAGAAATGCGGATCCAGAAGCATTTTTTACAAGTAAACTATTTTTTACAATTTCTAAATGTATTGTCAGATACAAAGTTGCGTGTAGAATTTTCTTTATGACTGTCTTGACTACATTAAGTAACATGTACGATTTCTTATAACTCTCTTTTCTAATAAATTATTGAATAATTGGTGATGTTCTACATTTATTTAATAGAAAAGAGAGAGAGAGGGAGAGAGAGAGAGAGAGAGAGAGAGAGAGAGAAAGTATCAATAAGGATTTTTTCAAAAGTAGATTTCGCAAGAAAATTTTGAACTCATACCTACTGACAAAGTTCTTTTGTTATTTTATATTAGAAACAGTATTTTCTAAAAGATTTAGTAAAGCCTCTAATGGGATTGACTTTAATTTAATTGTCAACATAATGACAAGCTACAGCATGTTCTAAAATATTAAAACGGCGGCCGGATTACGCGGTAGTTCTTATTACGGGCCTTTGCCCCATAAAAGGTTTCACGTAAGGCTTCTTTTGCATACAACTTGAATATTTCTAGCATAATTTAATCTTATTTCAGACGAGTAACTTTTCATTGCTAGCAAACGATTCGGATGAATCGGGAAAACTCTACCAAACTAGCCAAAGTTACAGTAAGAAATACACAAACTGTTTATTCGTCAAGTTCTTAGGTATTAGATCAACTTACTCGTCTAAGTAGTAGATCTGTATTTTTATAAGGGCCTTGACTAACATCAGGGGTAATTGCTATAACCCAGGATATTCTTGCAATAAAATTACAATTGGGTTAGGGTGACGTTTTCATTTTGTTGCTAAGTTATATACAGAATCAGAAAAAAATCACATTATTCGTACTGGTACTGGTTCGCGTCGGCATTACACATACCGAAAAGATCAGATAAAAGAAACTCAGTGGGCTTGTATTCTTATTAATTAAATATGACAATTACATAATACACATACAGCAAATATATATAAACACTCGTAACAGCTCGTTTCTTATTAGTTATAGTCATTAGTTACAGATCTATCATTATTTTTATTCACAAAATAAGTTCAAACCTCGGTTAAAGCAAAATCACCGACCAATTCATAAATTTAAATTGCTTTCGGTTCGGTAAACTTCGGGGAATAACTCGTTACAGAATTTGTTTTATACAATTCTGTTGAGGGCTTAGAGTATATTTTACCATTGAGCCGTGAATCCATTTCTTTTGCGTACCTAACTACATCTGGTAACAACTGAAACTAGCACTAGTGCTCAATATAGCAATAATGTAAATTCTTGCTACACATAAAATTACTATCTAAGATTTTTATGTAAATTCCTATATTGCATTAATATTTACACCATTGAAACACTTTGTATGTTACTTTTTCACGTTTCAAATAAAATGCTAATCGATTTAAACTGGTGAATTTAAGTTTACGTCAATCAAATTTTACGTCCGTTTGTGCGTAACAGTATTTGAGATCACTGCCATTTTGTTTTTTGTTTATTAATTATATTTTTATAATTAATAAATGTAATAATATAAAGTCTTTTAATAAGTTACATGGGTGAACCCAAGTAAACTTATCAAAAGAGTTTCTAAATCATCATAATTAATTACTGAAATGCCTCTACTATTGGTTTGGAAAGCTGTTTATTAAAATAATTTGCTAAAATTCGAAGATTATTAAATAAAATTAGATGTACAAATTTTATAAACTAGTCTTAATGTAATTTAGGTAGAGCTTTGTTGTTGCAGTAGACTTTCTTAAAGCGAATTTAAAGTACAATTTAATTTTAAGTTTGAGGTTACGGTAGCTCTCTAAAATGTTACTTACAAATAGGTTTTGAAATATGAAAACTAAAATTTAAAAAATATATGTTTCAGTGAGGAAAAAACTAGGCATGCAGAAATGTAACTTTTATGTAGTTTTCGGCATATAAAAATCCGCGCGCTCCATGCTAACAAAATCTAAGGTCCCCAATTTCGTCGGAAGCAATTTCAAGTAGGTTAAAAAGCAAAGTAACACCTAGATTGGGATATTCAGGAAAAAAGTCAGCAACGACGCGACGGAAGGAAAATGAACTTTCTTAAAAACTAAAGTCGGACCTACGAAATTGCTTTCCACGGACACTGCGATATAACTCTTTGGGGTAAGGGTGTGGGGCTATTTCTAGCGGGGTGTTTAATTTTGTTTTTGCAACTTTAGCTACTGTCGGTGGGAATTGTCAGTTTTTGTACAAAACAATTTAGAGATTGCTCTGTTATATCGATAGTGATGTTTAAATATGTGGTACCTAGATAGAGTCCTGTAATGACTGATTGGTATTACCACTTTGCCTATTTAAGTTACATCAGTATATGCCAATGTCGTGTACCGGCTTAAAGGAACTCCTTTAAAGGCGGTTAAGATCTGGGAAGAGGAGAAGCTCTTTTAGTGAATCGGTATCACTACATAGTATAAAACGAAGTCGCTTCCTCTATTCCTATGTCCGTTTGTATGCCTAAATCTTTAAAACTACGCAACGGATTTTGATACAGTTTTTTAATAGATGAAGTAATTGAAGAGAAAGGTTTATATTATATATATTTCATAACCGTGCGAAGCCGGGGCGAGCTGCTAGTACTAAATAAAATAATTTTAACGTGTAAATCCGGGTCCGCTAAATAGAATAGACCATCTGCCTCTTTGCCAAGCAGCTAAGAGTCTAGCACAAGTTTAAATATGAATCATTTGTCAGCTGCCTGGCAGTTTATATTAGGCGAGTATATGTATATGGCCAACAAGACCACTAGTGGCAGAGTGCTGTTCAGCAACTTGTTCGGGTGGGGATTCACACCTTAATATTCCTGTCACCATTAACATTGTCGTGTTCTGGTCTGGAGGGTGGAGTGGGCAGTAGACTTACATAATAGGCCTTCGTTCCCGGCCTCAGGACAGCGACGCACCTGTAATATCTATGGTGTCTATAGGCTACGGTTTTCTCTTATCATCAGGAGCGCCGTGTGCTCGTTCGATGATCTGACACATAAAAAAAGTAACTTACGTCATTTTGTCTACAGACTACTCTAACGCTTCCTCATAATGCGTTTAGTAGATTTAAAAAGATAATGCACTTTTTAAAAAAATGACAAATATATGTTATTATCATATTTGTCAGCCTAAATTTACGTGCACAGAATTTACTTGTGTACAGATGTATTATAATATTTGAATAGATAAATTGCAGACGTTGTTATCTAACTATCTACCGCTTATGATATTAGGAACAATATGAGTACTGCCTACGCAGACGAATCTAATATTATACAATGGTAAAGTAGTTCGACCTTGCATGTAATAAACTACATAATAGAAAATTGAAATTTGAATATGTAGGTAATTCTATAGTTTTTAGTATTCAGCAAATAACTTGCTATGAAGAAAGGGAACAAGTGCATTCCACTAGCGTTGACGAATTCTTTAATACCGGTAGTATGTTATACTAACCTAACCGGGAGCTTTTCCCGTGTGAAAATAAACGTATTAATTTAAAGTAATGATTTTTTTAAATAACATTGGGATGTTATCGAGGCGATAGATTTCCTTGTGGCGAGAAATATCTACATGTCGCCTCAAGAAGATGCCAAACCAACCCCAAGGCTAAGCCTCCCTTGTACACTGGAGTAAATTATCTTCACGCCCATATCCCCGAAGAGTTAGGCAGAGGCATAACCAGGGATCCCACGACTAGCCGAAGATACTAAGTCCCACAATGTGATAGGTGGCAATCCTATTGCCAACCGGGCACATATCGAATCCCGAGTAACTTTTTTTTAAATTAGAAAATTGGAAAGTACCACATTTTATTTTCGTTGACCGACCGGGGATTCGAACCCGGGACCTTGTGAAGTCAATTCCAACACTTTGACCGCTAGTCCACAGAGGCGATACTGGTGTTATGGCGACAGAAAAAAAGGGAAGGCACGCTTTTTTTGAAATGGCTAATATATTGTTAACCTCGCGGTTTTTTAAACTTCACCCGACTATTCAAGTCATGCTGCGATCTAGTCATCACATTATCTTAAATTTTGATAAAACTAGTTGCAAGGGGAAACTTTTATCCCTCCAACATTGAATATTCGATCAATTTGTTTGTATATGACACAGCTATTTATATAAATATTTGTATGTGTATAATACTTTTGTATCATATTTAATCTGTTCTTCCTAAAATTGTGTTGCGAATATTTGCATAAGTAGAAGGCTGTTGTGAGTGATATTTTAGAAGCTTTTAGCTTTGTGAGAATTTTATTTTAACATTTCACGACCTTTTGTAGGAAGTTGATCTATATCCACTTTTAAGAGTCTCAAAAGCATTGATAACTTTGTTAGTGTCGTCCGTCTATTGGCCACTGCAACTGTTTTCCATCAGGTGCTTGTCTCACCAAAAACAGTCTTTTTACGTGGGCCGCTAAACGAAAACTGTTTAGTGATTCGACTATACGTTTTTTGATGTGTGTTACTTACGAACCTTTAAATTCTTGGAATTATCTATAATTATATTGAAACTGGACAAGTGTGAGTCCTATATATAGAACATTTTTAAAAATTCACGGAACCGGTCGTAACGAAATTGTGTAAGTAGGTAGTTTATATGCCTAGAAATGTTGTAGGAAAATTTTAGTCTGATTCCCGTGGCTTAGGGGTAAAAGTCAAAAAGTGAATTAGTCTACCTTTTTATTCACTTTGTGATTAGTAGTACGTGTTTACAGATTATCTTGTATTTTTTTCCAAGCTATTAGTTTTGTGGTTTAAAAATTATAAACACAACAATACTCAGTATAAAGTGGCCAAATATTTTGAAATTCAAAACGTAGAGAAACATTTGAATGTACAGTTCATCTTACATATATACATATTTTCACACCAATAACCCCTGTAGGGTAGGCAGAGAATATCGAGTGAAAAGTAAATGAAGTTCCCAGTTTCGACTAGTAAAATTTTCGTAGTATTGTAAACTTAGACGGTATAATATAGATATTGGAGTATGCTTTTTTGCATTATCGTTATTTTCAAATTACTTAAACGAAAGTAGTTTCATGGTTTACGATTTATGTTGTTTGCTGTGATATTATAAAACATAAAACTTACGATAAATATATGTAGCTTTAAGTTAAAGTCAGATATTTGAATAGTAAGATTTAAAAATATACAAACGAATGAAGTCATGCTTGAAGCAACAATTTTAATGTAATAAAACTTGATTAGGTTGCCAGATTTTAGTATAGGTAGTTTTAATTTAGTCAGAAACATGACCGTTAACTTAAGGTTCTATTCATTGAAATACATATAAATATACTTGTTTAAAAGAAAGTCAGATTAAAAACAATTTGACATTTTTTTTTCTAACTAATAATTATAATAATTATTTATTACAAGCTTTTTAGCAATTTAGCAAAAAATTATGAGGTGTGTTCAGGTTATACGCTAAGGCTTGCTTGAGTAAGTTTTGTACAACTTGAACTTCAAAACGGAACATAACAGTGGCCAGCACTGATGTTATGGGGACACGAATAGGTAAAGCGGTAATATCGAGTCGTTGCAAAATTCTAGCACAAACAATAAATTTGTTAGATTTTTTCCACAATATCCGTTTCCTTACAGATTTTTTTGGAAGAGATCTTAAGAGATAAGCACACATATGTATACCAAACAGCTTTGGTGACAGTTATGTTTTAAATGTAAATTAAAAGTAAAATATGTACTAAAAATAATGCATATTATTCAAATGGCCTAAATAATAATGGAGCTCAAGTCGCCGCTGTCACTGTGGCCGCACCGACAAGGGGAATAGGGTGGGGTCTGGGAGACGTAATTGGGACTTTTTCTTTGCCCTTTTAGCCTTTTGTTTTGTAAAGTGACTTTCTTGTCTCGCTCTGTGCAATCGATTACTCCAGCTTTTGATTACGAAGTTGTAGCCACTGTTTCTTAATTAAATTTTAATTTCAGGTTTACAACCGACTGCGGGAAGGCGAATTTAAATACGATGGTATTACTCAGTGACAGTTTACGCGATATTTTTTAGATTTCCAACATTCTTTAGTACTAATGTTATGATCGTAAAATTGTGCACATTTGTATGTATGTATTTTTATGTTAAAACTGCAAAACTAAACATTTCAATATCCTACTTGCTCCAGTAAATTTCGACTTAGATCAAAAAGTTTTGAAGTGGGATTTGAACCAGTGCCTTCTAATTTATACGCTACATTAAAATTAAGTAAGTATATCTATTATTAAAAAATAATACAAAACGTATAATAATAATCTCACACCTAAAAAAGAAATAAAAAGAAAAAAGTTTTGATATGTTTAATTTTATTCGTTTAAAATGTTCGCAACACATTCCACTCCTTGTTGACTCCAAAAACGTTTTCTGCCGTGAAAAAAGAGATATTAACTGTCAAACGACTTGAGTCAGACTGTACGGAATGGAGAAACTCAGGATGTTTCCCCAATTAAGCGTAAGGAACATCCGGGATAGCCACTAAGGTAATGATGTTGAAATGTTTTAGGGGTAAGCGTGGTTAAATCCGCTGTAAAGTTTCATACATACGCAGAAATTTCCCTAAAATTTTCCTTCTCTTCTTTAAATTATTCTATCTCCCTCATTCAGCGTTTAGAGCAAATAAAAATAATGAAACAGCAAAATGGCTCGCACGCACAGCACACATGCGTGGGCACACACACATGCGGTAAATACGTTATCTGCGTGATGGGACACCCCTGCGTTTTTTCGCCTAGGTCCCTGTCTAGGTTTGTTACGAGTCTAGGGAATAGGGTGCGCCTAGATCAAGTACTGATGACAAAACATATTTTTTTGCTTTTTTTTTTATATTTTACTAAAAGCAAAGAAATCAGTCGGGTTTCCTGGTTAAGTAATCCACAGACAGTAAATCTGCGGGGCTATTCAGTATTTTTTTGGGATGAGTATAGTAATAGTTTACTGCCGCTACTGTGTTAGTATTTGCTATTGTAGTATTACAATGTTGAACGAAAAGCTTACATTTTTTGTTTTTTATAATATGGTAGATTGTATATCATATTAAGTAAAACTGAGAGATATTTTGGCAATAAGAAAAACTCGTTGCTGGTTAAATGATACAAATTTGCAGCAAGAGATGTTAACAATGCGTTGCCAAACTAAGCTGAGATATTAAACGTCTTGCGGTATTTTACCGACTACACTATTAACTGGAACATGACAATGGCGACGTTTTTGATGGCAAGGCAGTGTTATCTGAGAAACTCATTAAAGGACTCTGCCACTGGTCTTGCTGCTTACTGATGCCCTGTTTCACTAGCGAAAGACGGGGTTATCAAAGACCCATAATAATTTTAGTTACCATTAAAATACTTTGTACAAGGCAACTTATATTTGCCTCTGTGGTCAAGAGGTCTGGTGCTGGACGTCTAGTCATGAGGTTCCAGGTTTGACTCGAACAACAAAGAAATGTATTTTTATAATTTTCTTTAAAAACAAAGGTGCTAAGGACTGGATATATGTATCGTTGTCGTGGCTGCTCTAATTGTACCTCTGCCAATGTTTTCGGGGGTTCGTCCGTAAAGATAGGAGACAACTAGATAGCCCGCGGCTTTGCTTACGAATTAAAGTTCTCCCTCTCTAAGGTTACCCGTGCACCAAACTTATTTGTTTCTCATACGTTCTTCCGTGGATAAGGTGGAACTCCTGGGATTCCCTTCTCAACATTGTCCACGTAATTGTAACGCTTAAATTTAGCTTCCGTTCATTGAGATTAAACTGAGGGTTGATAAATCAGTCAGTCAGTTGTTTTGCCCCCTATATATTTGGGGGGAGGGGGGGGGGTATATTCAGGATAATTATCTTAATATACTACATACCGTATTATTTGCTTAATTATAATAAATTTATTACCTGAAACAAAAGCAACATTATTAGTATTATATTACATTCATACATGTATCTCATAATAGTAAATACCATTGCTTAATTTCTTACTTAAGATAAATTATATTCTTACTTAAGATATTCTGTAATCGCCTCTGTGGTCTAGCGGTCCGGGTGTTGGACTTGACTGCATAAGGTCCCGGGTTCGAACCCCGGGTCGACCAACAAAAAGAAAATTGGAATTTACCAATTTTCTAATAAAAAAAAAATGTTGGTCGGGATTGGAAATGTGCCCGGTTGGCGATAAGGCTTGCCACCTATCACATTGTGGGACTTAGTGTCTTCGGCTAGTCTTGGGTGCCTTGGTTGTACCTCTGCCTACGTCTTCGGGGATATGGGCGTGAAGATACTGACCAGTGTTTTCTTGAGAGTGGTATAATGCAGTGTAGCATTTGGCCAGGGTTGCTACCACCGTCTTACTTTTTCTTGTTGACTTAGCGTTTATTCTCGTCATTATCTTGTTTCACGTATAAGGGTAGAGTAGCTGCTAGATTTACCTACTGCACCTTAGATCCTGGTTCTGTAAGTGGTGGTGGTTGTTTGTATGAGTTGGGTAAGTGAGCTATAGGTAACTTCTTTGGTGTCTGCTTCTACTGAAAAACAATAAACAACAATTTCATAGTTGTGTCACCGAGCTTTGACCGTGGGATTTTAGGTGTCATAAACTATTTAGAAAACGGCATCGCAATGGCAACTTACTTTTATTGTTGCTGATATCTAGGTATAAGCAGCAGTGACTGCTTACGTATGCCTGCTTATTCTATAGTGCCTGTTATAGTCAGTACATTGTGGTACATTTTGTTAACATTCTAAGAATACAGTGAGGGTGTCGAGAGGAACAAAAGCAAAGCGACTTTTGTTTATGTTTTTCATTACATAACATCGAATAAGCATAGTTATAGTAAGATACAGTCGTGGTCCACCTTAATGTTTCTGCCGCTCAGTTATCTTCAGCCACGTGCACAGGTTTACCAGCAAGTCAACTCCCCAGTACGGAGCACGATAATGGCGCGCACTGATGCCATGTAGGCAGGTGGTGGTGCCAACCAAGGTGAGTTGCTGTACTAAACGTCCTGGTGAATGTGGATGGCCGAGACTTATTCATGTGCATTATATTTTACTAGCTGCTACCTGCGGCTTCGCCCGCGTTTTCACAGAAACCCGGTGTGCGATCGGGATTAAAAATAGCCTATATGTTAATCTAGGTCACAATCTATCTGTCTTCCAAATTTCAGACAAATCCGTTCAGCCATTCGAGCGTGAAAGAGTAACAAACATCCATACATCCATACTTACAAACTTTCGCATGTATAATATTAATAGGATTCACTTAGATATTTTTAGAAGTAGTAAACATTTTTTGCCGTAGTGTTATGACGTATATATTACTTATGAAATTTTAAATCGATTAAATTCGTTGGTAAAGTTGTATAATAGCTTGCTTGGATTGACACCAGCATATGAGATGCTGGTATCCATCTTCAGTCAGTGCTCGCCACTGTATTGTTCCAGTTTTTTTAATGGTCAGTGTTCTTGTTTATTCCATTTATGTAAGATGGCTTCACATCCCAGCCTCGAAACGCTTTTTCAAACTTCTTTTAAACATTTTTTAAATGGTTATAAATTATGTTTTTTTCTCTAAATGTTTGGTTGTCATAAAAATTGCAAAAAATGTGAAAAGTAGAATTGCAAAATTCAATTATATTCGACTTCGTTCCAGTGCAAAAATTTTAATATTTTTTGCCAACCGTACCAAAACCGAACCCTCTCTACCAACGATTTGTTTTAGAGGTCATCGCCCTCATTTTGTCCCCTTCCAACACTATGTTACGCACATATCCCCTCTTGCTCCCACACGGATGGGGAAACGCCTACAGAAAGCAAAGGAAGGCCTTTGATTTTTTTCTGAACATCCGGAAGTTGGGTTTTTGGGGACATTTTTTTAATTAAAACGAAAAACTAAAATCCGGTTCAGACAAACTATTATTCGAACCCCTTTTTAATGTGAATCATTTTGACGATTTTTAGCCATCATCTAAAGGAGATGTGTAGATGTATTAAGTGTTTGCATAAATGTTATCATCACAATAAGAAAGTTATTAAAAGTAATACTAATGTGTTATTGTTAGTCTATGACATTAATATGAACATATATAACAGTATGTAGGTACTTGTACATAAAACGTAATTGTGTCAGGATGTATATTGTGTAAATTCAATAAGCACCCTGACACAGAAATACCGACTTCTTTGTACACCACATTAATACCTACCACGGTCAACAATTGAACCTGAACGTTGTGGATGCGGTAGCGTAGATGTTAAACTAGGAGTGACAATCAATACGTACCTCTTTTTAATATACCCAGTATTTTCCAGCGCTTTTGTAGGCGCGAACAGCTGTCACTCCTAAATATTTTTTTTAATGAAACATACCCTATTTCCGAATAGTGATTTATTACGTTGACAAGTTGGTTTAATAGATTATTAAAATCAAACAATTTTATGCGGCTGAGCCGATTTTGGTGAAATTTTCGTTAAGATGGTTGAAAATCGTGGATGGTTAATCACACTTTACTTTTCATCTTAATCACTCAAGTGATTCAGGCAGCAGCTATTTTTCTTAAGTATGAAATTGTAAAGAGCTGCATTTTCAAATTAAAGATATTCCAAAACAAAATACACAGTTACTAAAGCTATTCTAAGGTAGCATTTTTAAATTGTTGTCACTTTTACGGTTTGTTTTTCTGTTACTAAATAATGATATATTATGGGACCCTATTTTTTTCAAATACGTAAAATTTATATAAAATCCAAGTAATATTTAATAAAAATCAGTCAAATAATATATTCGTATATATTCAATTTAAGTTACATCATAGGCTTAGGTATATGAAGTCGAAACCGTGAGCTCAAACTAGTAAATCAATGAAATATATTAGAAATAATATTATTATTATAAACTTAGTTTATAATTTTTGATAATGTTTAATAAAAAATTCCCATAAAAGAAAAAAATTCAAACATTAACAAATACACAAATTATAATATTAAATAATTATAAATTGGACTAATTTGTACTGAAAAATATAAAAAGGTTTAATTTTGTTAAAAATCTTGGTATAAGAAAACAAGGTCTGCTACCCATTTGACAACTGTCTACATATGACTACAAATAAACTTACAAATCGGGAGTTTGTATAAAATTTATAGGAATGACATATCAATAAAGATTTTTTTATTTTACACATTGAGATTAAACATTTGGATAAAAAATTAAATTGTAGAATAGAATAGAATAACTCTTTCTTGTGCACCAAAATACATAAAAAAATAACAAATCTTAAATTGTAATTAGTAAATTATAATTTGCGATAAACTGTTTTACCAATCCACAAATATGTTTTATGTTGGTAGGTCCCCTAATCTAAATTACCCTTAATATATTTCAAAACTGTCAACGTTCCAGACACTGTATGTGTTAAATCTTATCAAAAATCACAATCTAAATAAAAATGTGATCAAAAAAATACATTCACTAATTTGTTAAACTTAAAAATTAAAAAAAAAAATAAAAAAATAAAAATAAGTACCTAATTAGGTATATGAAAATAAAAACATAGTGTTTTAGGCTGTTTAGGATGTTTTCAAGTAAAATTGAAATTAATTAAATAAAAGTATATCTAAATCCTCCGTTTATTTGCCTTCTTGGTTTTAAACATGGCAACAAAAAAGAAATTCCAAAAAGGATTGACGTAGGTCAGCGACCCAACCGTCATTCATTCCAATTTCAAACTTGGAATTCCGCACGAAGAAGCCACGCACACATATACGAACACGCACACGGTTTACAGATTGATTTGTATTTATGTGGGGCACACACATACGTTATTATATGGGTCGACTCACAAACACAAAGGATGTTTTCATATGTTAAGTACATAACATTTTGTGGTTATACAGTAAAAACAACTAAATCGACAATGAAGGAAAACACATGTTACGAAATACATAGAGCCGTTTTTAGAAAAGATTGTACAAATCATAATAAATTACTTTTGTTCAGGTAGTTAAGTCTTTTTCATCATCTAGTCCAAAAAGCTTAATTCCAATGCCGTTATAACCGATTCATGGCTGAGAGATATCCAAATACTAGGAGTACCAGGGAAGCTTCTTCCTCAAACTATTAATCCTGGTAAGTATATTAATTTTAACTACTGGTTGTAAGTAAGTAAGTATCTTCACGCCTATATCCCCGAAGAGGTAGGCAGAGGTACAACCAAGGCACCCACGACTAGTCGAAGCAAGCCTATCGCCAACCGGGCACATTTCCAATCCCGACCAACATTTTTTTTTAATTAGAAAATTGGAAAAATCCAATTTTCTTGGAAAAATCCAATTTTCTTGGAAAAATCCAATTTTCTTTATGTTGGCCGACCCAGGATTCGAACCCAGGACCTCATGCAGTCAAGTCCAACACCCGGACCGCTAGACCACAGAGGCGACTGGTTGTAAGTGTATTCCCAAAAGCAATGTTGCTTAGATTTAATGGGATATTTTTTGTTCAGTAGGTACATTACCCTTGACCCTAAAACTGCTACCCGGTGAGTTGTGTGTCACGTTAAAAGTTAGTCAACTTTGGTGTATTACAAAAATTTTCAAGTCCTTAAATTTTGAACACTATTTTAAAAATAAAATATATACCCGAATGTCTCCATCTTGAGATTTTTTTTCAATCTACTGAATTGTATAAAATACTTACTTTATAGGAAATAATACTATTTTAATCTAAAATATAGAGTCTTTTCAATTGGACATGTAATAATTATTTAGATATCCTGCTTGTGAATTTACCCTTACTGCCAGTCTACATACAATAACGTATTTTCTATCATTGTGTTGTCTGTTCAAAGTTTTTTTTAATCCTACAACAATATATGACTTAAAAGTTCCAAACCTCTAAAATACAGAACTTAGTTTCGAAAATACTTTAAAACACGAATTTAATCTAATGAAAAATCAATTTTTGAAGTTGGAGTCAGCACCTGCTTAACTGATTTTGATACCAAAAAACAACGTCAAAGTCATGCATCAAAAAACAGACCTCTTTTGCAAGTGTCTACGAAACATAAAATGAGAAAGTTCTGTAAATCATAACTAAATAATGTGTCAGTAGTTACTTTTACAAAAAAAGTTTTTATTAGCTAATAAAGTTTAAAAACAAAGCATATTGGAATTTTAACTTTGAAGTAAAAATGAGGCTAAAAACAAAGCACAAATATATTAAACACAATCTGATAAACCCAAAACTAAAAAAACCCAACAACGTTTGATTGCATTAAAAGCTCAAAGCTACAACAATAAAAGTATTCCAAATACCCACCACTCTTTTACATAAACCCCGCCCCTAACTAAGCACCATAAAAGATTTCTAAGCCCGGAGAAAAAACAAATCAAATTCAAATTTAGAACGCGAATGAAATAACAAATCGAACGTCTCAATTCGCAAGGCGCACGCACACATGGAGGAGGTCTACTCGCGTATACAAGCATAATGTGCGTTAAGTTGGGGTAGGCTCAGGACGGAATTGGGGTGGCCGCCTCACCGAATGTTAGGTTAGGTCCGGGACAATATAATGGGGATACAATGAATTGGAACGTGTTTATTTTTTGTATTGCATAATACCTTAGAGAGGGTAAGATTGTGGATGCTATTTTTTATAACCGCTTTGAAAGCCGCAGGCAGCAATTAGTACTTTTTTATGCATTGTAAGACTAACATGCAGATGGATTTTCGGGAAATAATAAATACAAATCTACAGATGCCTTACACGCAAATGATGCGTTGCCAACCTGCCTGGAAACTCAAGTCTATTGCTTGGATAAATTTAGCAGCTACCCTCCGTCTAAAATTTAATACAAAAAAAAGTATCTGCACGCCCATATCCCCGAAGAGGTAGGCAGAGGTACAACCAAGGCACCCACGACTAGCCGAAGACACTAAGTCCCACAATGTGATAGGTGGCAAGCCTATCGCCAACCGGGCACATTTCCAATCCCGACCAAAATTTTTTTATTAGAAAATTGGAAAAATCCAATTTTTCTTTTATGTAATACAACATTTACATTATAACAATATATTATCGGAACATCATTAGTAATGTTGAAAACTTCTTTTTCAATAATTCTGAATAGTTAATCATTGTATAGATATATGTGCTATGTATGTGTGTTTACATTATTAAGTTATAAGGAAATCGAAACCGAGAAGTTCGTTTCACGGGTCGTGCTAGTCAAAAAATATTTTTTAATGAAAACGTCGTTGCCAGGCATTGGATAAGGACCCGGTCGAACACATGTTTGTGGGACTAACAGTAACTCTTTATGGAAAACGGTGTTAAAATATTAACTACTGATACATAATTTCCAGATAAAGAAAAAAAAATTAATATAGTTTACATGAAACAGCTTTTCGATATAAATTTAACTTATTAATATTTTTAAGTAAGCTTATTGATGTCCTATTGTTACTAAGATGACTTTTGAAATGTTTCCACATTTTCAGTTGCTTACATAGCCTGTTTGGATAGTATCCAATAAATAAATTATGCCATTGATTTCTAGTTTACTATTCACTATTTTCAGTTATTTTATAGTCAGACAAAATGTTCTCATGCACTTTCTATTTTGATAAACTAATAATTATGAAATAGCGTATAATATATTAATTTTTAATAACATGTATGAATACTCATGCAACATGCAGAATATCGTATAAAGTTAAGTTATTAAAGTTATATGAGCATATGGGCTCATTCCTATTTCTAATTGCAATGTTGTTGAGACCGCAAACTTCTAACTGTTACAATCTCAATTTAGCAATCACGAAGTTTAAGTTCAGTCCAACTTAAATAGGCCAAGTCGAATGACTAGAGAAGAGCTATATTTGAGAAATTCAGAGCTTCTTGGATGGTTTTATGTGAACCACTTAAGATTTTGTTTTAAATACATTTTATTTTCCCTGAAAATTTAAACGAATTTTTTACATTGAATAACGACACTTTAAGAAGATTTCAAAAGAGATTTAAAATCATTATCTTAAAGAAATAAACATTGAAATATATTATATATTCTAAGTACATCTTTAAGTGAATCTCTACAGACATTTCTGCTTATAAGTAGCGGTAAGCAAAAACTAGACCAAACCTTTTAGAACAAGTGTTTACGGAACTGAGATTGATTCTGATCTCTGAGTGCTAACAAACAGTATTTTCGAATAGTATCTACCTATTTACAATATTTATGTCATGTTTCTATTCTAATATCATTCGTTGACTACGCCTAACATAGATATTTCTGTATTATTTTGATATTTGGTTGTGAAATAGTAACATTTAGTAGGAGGCCTTTGTTGAACAAATATAAATAAATATTCAATAATCATTTTCATATTTTTAGTGTTATTAATCATAATCAAAAGTAACATTAAAAATATATTTTCATGTTAATTTTAAGTTATAAATCAGTAAGAGGATTTTACTAAATAAAATCCACAGAGTAAGACTACACCTAGAAAATTATCTGCAATCTAAATAAACGGTATGCTGAGACAAGTCGAGCCGGTTACTAAAAAATAGCACTGACATCATATCCCTGTTCCCACAGCGCGGCTAAGGTATCAAGTGATCAAGTGAACGATCTTTCGGAATTAAGAAAAAATCAACAACGGCCAATGCACTACAGGAGCACTACGTGGTGCGGCTGCGTTCGCTCGCAAAAAACTCAGGGTTAACGACCTCGCCGCGTGTCCTTCGGGCCTACACTTATGTGTAAGTGCGTACTTGCACACAGATATTTTTCGTGTGTGTGTAACGGATGCGAGTGCGTTAACATGCATGCAAAAAACGTGTGTGTGTTGCGTTACGCATTGCTCTTAATTTTGTCATTACAACGTTGTACTGTAGGCCAAATTACACGCATCGGATTTTGATTGCCGCGCTTTTTATAAAATTGTGTAGATTCGAGAAACTCGTAATTCGACTTAATGGCCTTTTTAGACATGCTTGGCTATTCTTGTCTTGGTTATTATTGGTAGCATGTAGAGTTCTTTTTTTAAATTGCTATAGACATCGGTCCTTAGTTGAATTCAAATTTAGAATTATTGTATTTTTTATAAAAGGTTCAGGATTATTTTTTTATTAAATTTGTGATGCATTGGGTACTTTTATAAAGGTTAGAACTTAAGATTACGTTAGGTTTATAAATATTTATAAATTGCCTTTTTAAGAAACATAAACTTTAATGTCATGGCTCATTTTAGGGTATGTCAATTTTTGCCTTCGTTATTGATTGGATTATTATTTATGTAATATTTTGTTTGTGAACATTGGTTTAGATATGGATCTTTGTTGTTTGAGTTGTAGGATTTAATTACTAGTTATTTATTGCCTTCCTTCCTATTACTTACGAGTGAAATATTGATTATTTTAGTTTCGAATTGCTCCTCACATTTGCAGTTAACTTTAAATTTACACTTTTTGTATGGAGTTATTACACGTTTAATTTCCCAATTATATTTAACTGTGCAATAATTTTGTAACAAATATTGTATGAATGCAAACAGAACTCTTCTTTTGATTTATTTTAATAGAATATTTTGCCTTATAAAATATAGTAAAAGAATTGAAGTTTGAATTATGAAACTTTTTATATCGACATGTAAGCATGTGTGTGCCTTAATCGTTTTTATTATCACAAATAGTATAGTGTTTTATAAATTTTAAATGGGTCGAAACGGAAGATAGGTATTACAAAAACATTAATTTCTCGAAAAAATGTTTCAGGATCTATTTTTTAAGACTCTGAATGTCGCTTTTAGATAAAATTATAAACATAATATAAAAAAGTTAAATTCAAAATCTTGTTTCAAAGTTTTTATTTTTGAAAAAAATAATATTTTTGTAGCTCGCTAAGAAGTAGATCAAAATATTTTTTTTTGAAAACAGTAAACAGTTAGTATGTATGTCTGAAATATCTTAACTAATTTTAAACTATATGTATATTAATTTGTTTCTCGAGACGATGTATCTCGATGTATGCATAATAATTTACCCACATATTAATAAAATTATATTTTTTCAATTATCTAAATTAGAGTTTCAAACCGTAGAGAACTGACTATCCATGGCTGTTTATAAAATAGTAGTAGTTGTTGTTTTTCCTAATAGGTATGCCTACTATACCTTGTCCTTGCGTGATTACGTTAGTACTCGATACTGTCGGATTTAGGGTAGGGGGGTAGAGATAGCCGGTAAACTTACGCGAGAACCTAAACAGTTTAACAACCTAGCTTCGGATTGGCAATGCACAATTACCGCCTTTAGTGGTTATACAAATCCTGCGTTTTTTCCTCATGAAAAATTTTAAACTTTTTTCCACATGAACAAACTGCTTCTTTGCCTTCCTTAAGCGCAAAGTAAGGAATTTTCATAACAATTGAAATTGAAATGAAAACTCAAATATTTTTAATTTTAATAAAGTATTCTAAATTCAAAATTACAATTGTTCTACTTTTTCAATTAAGATAAGGGCGAGTGCACACTGCAAACATAGCGAGTAAATAAAGGCGACGCGTTTCGTAGGCGCGGTCCAGACGTATGGGTACGCTTTTAAAATGTTATTGCATTACTGCCATAAAACACATCGGGTTTATTACTAGGTCAGGTGTAATTCGAGCCATCTATAACAGTTTAACTGATCTTTAAATTTGTCTAATAACTATTATTTTATATTATTATCCTATATATAAAATTGTTGTGCCACAGTGTTTGTTACCGTACTCCTCCGAAACGACTTTACCGATTATCACCAAATTTTATATGCACATTCAGCAGGTCTTAGAATCGACTACTATCTATTTTCCATACCCCTAAGTTGTTAACCCCCTGTGTAAGTGTACCCCTTAACATTTTTTCCTAGAAATAATTTATACGGCGAAACAACGTTTGCCGGGTCAGCTAGTAGGATATAAAAAGTAGGCAGCTCTCGTGATGGACAACTGTCACCTATAGACACCAAAGACGATTCTGGTGATTAGATAGCGATCTCTTACTACGTGAGCAAATCAAACGGCTAACCTATCCTCTAGCACAGAATACGACAATGGCGAACATTGACATTATGGCGGAAGGAATAGATTTGGGTACCAATCCGGGTGAACTGCTACACAACACTCTATCTGGAATAATAGAATTGTAAATAAATTCCTAACGTGGGTTAACCTGGTAGAAAAATCTTCTTTCTTTCTTTCCTACTTTAGGTTTTGAGGTAGAAAAGTCTTTCACGAGGTATTTTGTTTGTACTTGAGACTCTATACTGTTTATTTAGTAGGTTAATTATTCACATCAAAGGGGGTAGCAAAAATTCAGCGGTACCTAAACTATAAATAAATTATTATAAAACAGCTAAATATTCTGTAATATGTACGAGTATATAAAAATAAATTTATATTTATTTCGGTAATTACATCATGGATGGATCAATTTTGATAATTCTGAATTAATTTATTTTGAATTAATTTATTGTTCTATTATTTTATTTTAATTTTACTTAGCGAAATGAAAGTAACATAACATTCTTCTGATTACATCAACTGACGACAAAAATCTCGTCAACATCAGTCCAGCCCTTTCAGAGATTCTCCAGAACAAACAGACAAAAAAAATGTAAAAAAACGTCATCGTCACTTCAACATATAGTGATTATTTTAATGTTACAAACAGACACTCCAATTTTATTTATAACTAAACGATATCGGGCTCTATGTGTAGTAGTAAATTAAAAAATGTTGTTTAATAGTTTTTTAGGGTTCCGTACATACTTAGAATATTAATTTGTATAATGTTAAAAGGAAAATGTAGTAATTAGATTAATAAACTTTAAACCAGTGTAGACCATAAATTACGCAGTTATTAAGGTTTTGCACTGTACACTGTAACTTTTTTTGAAAGAAAGGAAATATTTGTTTGCGGAATATGCGTGTTGAAGTTGTTACAAAATTATTTAGGCATTCCAACATATTCTGCCACATTGCCACATAGTGTGCAAAGATTTTAATATTATTTTAGTGTAATTTTAGTGTAATATATTTTTTTATATAAATGTTTTTGGCCTAGTGGCTAGCGTACACGCCTAACTACGCTGACCAACCGCGAGGCTTGGGTTCGATTCCCGACGGGGGCAGACATTTGTGTGATGAACATTTAGATGTCTACATTACCCGGTGTGGGTGTTTATTAAATTTATTCTGATATATATTTAAATATTTCTATGTATTAGTATCGTTGACTAACACCCATAACACAAGCATATAATTTGCTGACTTTGGGGTTAGATTCAATTTGTGTAACTTGTCCAGGGATATTTATTTATTTATTTATATTAATATTTTTACAAATTATTCAATTATGTGCATAATGTTTTAATATTCATACAAAAAAATAGTTTTATATTTATTACAATTTAAATTATGAATTGAAAACAATTTTAAATGTAATTAAATTTAACCCTGTCTACCGTAAACTACTAACGTTTCCAATCCTAGTCAGTCAGGAGAAGAAACGACGAAACAAACTCCCCCGCAACCAGGACTATAACCTTTCATCCTTGTAGTACCACCGATCCTTAAGAAATAGACTCGCGATACGTATTAGTTTACATACTTGCTTTATGTCTACGTGTATAAGCAAAATTTCACAGACCGGCAAAGAGAACTCAATCATAATACTTCTGGTGTGGCTGTTTGTGTAGCTGACTGTCACTTTTTAAACCCCCGACGAAAAAAGGGCTGTTATAAGTTTGACATATATGTGTGTGTCTGTCTGTATCATCCGATGGTAACAGACGACCGTGACCTATAGACATCATAGATGCTATTGGTGCGTCGCTGTCCTGTGGCCGGGATGTTGTGCCTATTGTACTAGTCAACCAGCTACCCTATCCCCTTAACTAGAACACTACAGTATTGATATGGTTACAGAAATAGGTACAGCGTTGGATCTCTAGGGAAAAGGGAAAACCTTTTGTTTTAGCCCCAATTTCTTTCTTAATACGTATAATTTAAGAGTCGCGTAGTCTATAGGTACATATCAAATATTTTACTGTTAAACTTGTCTGAAATGCGACAATGACGAGCACTGACTGCTTGAAGTAAGGTGATGGTAGATAGATCCAAGTTACCCGTCACTAGAACTGCCTCTGGTGAAGAAGTCAAGGTCTTAGCAAATTGAACTAACTAGTTTTTATGAGCTGTAGGAAAATATTTGGCCTATTCATGAAAGGAACCCTATACTATCGTCGAGTATAGTCTTTCATTTGTCCGCTTCTTGACCCAGATAGCGCTAATAAAAGGTCAATTTAATCTTTGGCAAGGACAGTATTTTAGACAGCAAAAGCTACGGTTTAATGAAATTTATTTCTCAAAAAGAACATACATTTTATTCACTTATCAAGAGAAATTGAAACTATAATTATATATTATATTTGACATAAAAATTACGTGGTGCATATCGGTATTTAAATACAAACATAAAATAGTTGTGCTCGTGTAACGTTAGTACAGGTTCTTATATCATTATTTATTTATCTCAATAATATTGTGATTGTTTAATTTTATCTAGTAAATGCTGCTTTAATTTTTATACTTGTTAACTACAATTGTAGTTTCCACAATATATTTTTTATTATTATATTTTAGCCAACCGGTTTCACTATTCAGGCATCATCAGGGCTATAAAGTGTTAAAATTAGTTCATGAATTGCTTCTGAAATGCTGCTTTACTTTAAGTTTAAAACTATTAATTGTTTTCCTATTTTTATTGCATTTACTGTCCTTTTTACTGTACCTACTCCTAGTATATTATTAGTGCATTTTTTTTATGTAACGTACTTTGAGAAGTTATATTTCTTGTGAGTATCTTTTGAATAGCACACGTATATGTAAGAATGTAAATATTGTAAATTTAACAGTTCAGTCTTAGGATGTATAATTTTAAAAGGAGCATCGTATATATAATATTTTTTGTATTATATGAATCTTTTGTAAATTAATTTGAACTGAGCACTTTTTAACTGACTTAAAATAAAAGGCTATAATTATTTGTGTGTCTTCAACATTTTTTTGTATGTTGATCGGTTTCCATGTCCTTTTTTAAATGAAAAATTCTTTCATTGTCATGAAGTCCGAATGTGATGATAGAGTTTTTTATAAATATTCAATTTTAGTGTACGTAGAAGACATGATTATTAAAACAGTTTTTCTGCTCTTAAAGTATGGTTTATTCTGTAAAAACACAGGCATATTTGAAAACAAATAAAAGAAAATAATTATAACATTCTTAATTCCATCAATTTCTGTTGAGATAACAATATACCTAATAGTTTTTAATTTCGAACAACTATACACAACAAATGTTTCTGTATTATTTTCATATTTAAAACAAAATAATCTGCAAAACTTAAAAAAAATTAATAACCCCCAGTATATGGAATGTGGCTAAGAACCACCACGATCATCTGACTTCTTACGAACAAAAAATATCTGCATCGAAAGCGGTGCAGTGGTTCAAAAAGTTATGGTGAAATAGACAGAGAGACATACGTAGGTAGGTACACGTTAAATTTAAAACACCTCTGTTTTTGATATGCTTTAGATCAGAGGTTCCCAAACTTATTTCATGTAACGCCCACTTTGAAAATCAATTGTTTTGTAGCGCCCCCCCCCCTCGTTTTTTTCTTGTCAATAACCTCAATAACATATTTGTTGCGCCTAGTTTAAAAAAAAATTTTTTTTCAATATTTATACCGCCCCCCTCTAGGCTTCCAGCGCCCACAAGGGGGCGTTATCGCCCACTTTGGGAAAGGCTGCTTTAGATGAATTGCGAAGATTGCGAAAGAGATTACCGTCATTTTTAAATTACCTATGATTCATCAGTAACTTTCCAGTTTATCCATCAGATACTTGTGATTAAGTCCTCATCATCAGATCTAGTTAAGATGAATCTAAGGAATCCAAACTAGATATGTTAACTAGTAAGAATTCCAGGGATAAGTCTCCTATCTTCGAGCTCCATCATGAGACTAGCTCAGTTGTATTAGCAATTGTTAGTGTCTTAACTGTTAAGTCTATATACGTTTAAAAAATGAAATATAGCCATGGTCCGCTTCATATCATAATACAAATGAGCTGATGACCTTGCATGCCTGGACAGATATCCATAAACTATAACTAAGAACAATCTCGACCTTGTCAGCTTTCAAATTAAAAAAATGCATACAAAAACTACGATGCCACAGTCACATACACATATACACACACAGACAGACACAAACAAGTCAAACTTATTACATCCCTCGTTTTGCGTCGGGGTTGAAAAAACTATTTAATTAGCTTTTAGTTACCTACTTAGCATTATTTTTAAACAACAATAGTTGAATAATAATATGTTTTAAAAATTATTAGTTTTCATTTATACATAATATATAATTTAAATTTATTTAGGCTTTAGGCAATATAATAAGAGCGGGTCGTATTTTTTTTAACGTCTTAGAGTTTTCGAGAGTTAAAATGAAATAACAGCTAAAAACACTAAAATAAAATGTTATAAGGAGGGTTTCAAAAAGGATTAAGTAATTTTGAAATTAATATAAATGGCGTCTGTGACCGATCTGTAATACGAGTGATGTCGCGGGAAACGACAGATATGAAAATAATATTTAAATTGGCCAAATCGAATTAAGTAAAGCCGTTAAAAAGTTATGTTCAGAGCACAATCTG
>NJDC01000165.1:98635-147936 GCA_002245475.1 Calephelis virginiensis
CCCGGCGAACTTCGTTTCACCCGTTCAGTACGGGAAATCAAAGTATTATTTTCCCGTTTTCCCTGCAACTTTCCCGGTTTATCTCTTCATAAGAACCTTCTCCTAATAATAACTAATACAATAATAAAAGAATTTGCCAAATCGGTCCAGTCGTTCGGAAGTTATGCGCTTACCAACACATTAAGCGATTCATTTTTATATTATAGAAGATGTATACTAAACGTACACATACGTATGTATTAAGAAACTCAATTTTGTGGTCGCGTAAAAACGATTTACTCTCATATTACGCAGTTGACATTTATTTTCTAATTATGAACGGGCCACTACACTATAGGTATTAATATATTTTATTAACCGTCATTCGAACATAATTCAGTGATTGTAGTAAAACTGACAGCAAAACCTATTATTTAATGGTCGTCATACTAATATCAATCACTGCTTTACACGCTAGGTTATCCAATATCCGTCAGTCAATTCTATGGCTGCTGTAAGACTGACAGCAAAATCTATCACGTAATGGCCTGCTAGACCGATATGTTTAGGGGAGAGGGCTGTTACTGTATTAATAAATACAGAATGTGCGCGATGAAAATACTTTTTTCGAAAAGACAGACATAGCTACCTATTTTATAAAACACCAAAACATATAAATGAAAAATTGTATGCAAAAAGAAAAAAAAGACTATTTTTGGTAAAACGTGGCTCAGATTTTTAATTTGATTTTATTACTTATTTAGTTATACTCGAACAAATTTGACTAATTCTCGTCTGTTGCGTTAACAAAGATGTAAACAGATTTGTAGAGAACAGAAGAATTGTAAAAAAAGTTTAAAGTATTTTTTCAAGTTTTTTTCTATTATATCTTCACCGTATTATTAATAAACATGGACTAACAAAAGAGTAAAATTAAGTAGATATTATAGTCTCTATCGCATTGTAATAAAGACTAGGGGACCGGATTGAACCTTGGAGTACTTTAATCTTCGTTTATTAATTAGATGATTAATGTATAAACTGTGTATCTTTTTACAAATGTGTGATTCTTATGTATAGAAAGATCATGACGAATTTTAGATAAAGGAAATAAAACCTTGTCCATTGCACGAAATTGTTAACACAAAATAGACAAAACAAAATGGTTGCCACAAATGACGGCCTTAGATCTGGCGGGAATAACATGGCGTTTTTTTGTCACGTCTTATTTCTCGTTTTAGCCTCGACGGATAGGTTGAATCAGTTTTTACTTGGTGGAATTTATTTTGCCGCGATAACCTGATCCTTTGCCCACGGCCGCCATTTTGATTTTAATCTGTGCTACTAGAAATTATTGGTTATGTCCATAGACATATTTTATAGCTAAGCATCTGTGCTAAGCATGTTCGCTTAGTTTAGAGTTGTGAGATATAGAGAAATGACTTACGTAGGTTTTTGAAAATTATTTGATATCGTGCACCGAGTGAAATAGTTAGTTTTGATGGCATTTTGTACAATTTTATTTAACTAAAGCACAGAAAATGCACAAGTAGTGTAGTTCTGAAGAAATTAATTAATCGTGTATTTTCTCGATGCCGCTTGATTTCGTTTGTATGAACTTAAAGCACATAAAGGGCTAGAATTGAGTTGTTTTAAATATTTTTAGAACGTGATAGAAGATGAATGAAAAAATGCAGGAGATACCAAGACACTAAGTCCCACAACGTGATTGATAGGTGGCAAGCCTTTCGCCAACCGGGCACATATACAATCCCGGACAGCGTTGTTTCTATTAGGAAATTTGAAGCATCTTCAAGCCCATATCCCCGAAGAGGTAAGCAGAGCCCCAAAAACCCACGATTAGCCGAAGGTACTAAGTCCCACAATGTGATAGGTGGCAAGCCTATCGCTAACTGGCCATACATATCCAATCCCGAGCAACTGTTTTTTTGGAAAAAACCGAAATTTGTTTTTGTTGCCCGTACCGGGAATCGAACCTGGGACCTCATGCCGTCAAGTCCGACAACTGAACCGCTAGAAGCGATAATCTTAACGTTTCAACAAAAATATACATATATATATAGACTTTTAGACTAGGTACTGACTATTTCGTAATTTTGTAATGAGGTCATATACCAGCATGCATACAATCCATAGATATGTATTGTATTTCCACACGAGCGAAGCCGCAGGCAAAAGTCACTGATAGTTTATCGATTAAACATTCAACTCCCGACATTCATGTGAGGTCTTAAAATAGCAATCCTGAATCCACCCACATAACGATAACAGGCAGAAATAATTAATAATAACACTAACTTGATGACTTACAATATAACCCGGATTTCTAAGAATAAAATAATATTTAAGGAGTAAAAGTATATAAAAGCTGCTGTTTGACCGCCTCGTTGGTCGAGTGGCTGGCGTACATGCCTAACTACACCGATCAACCGCGAAGCTTGGGTTCGATTCCCGACGGTGGGCAGGCGTTTGTGTGATGAACATTTAGATGTCTGCATTTCCGGGTCTGGGTGTTTATTAAATTTATTCTGGTATCGATTTAAGTATTTCTATGTAAAAGAATCCTTGACCCACACAAGAATATAATTTGCTTACTTTCGAGTTAGATTTCATTTGTGTAACTTGTCCAGTATATATTTATTTATGTTTACTCGCAAGTTTGTTAGCGTTAAAATAGATTTTCATAAAAAAAATTATCCTCCACTGTAAATTCAGGAATTGGGCTACATTCATAAACGCGTTTTCTGATTTAATTTATTCGTTTTTAAATTTATAATATATATGTGTTTTACATATTGTCCCGTATTTTTTTAAGTCATAAATAGGTGGTGTCGTTTAGGAATACCAGCTAGATCAACACGCTGTATAAAGTGACCAAATAATTTGAAATCCTAATGTTGGAATTAACCAACTCTGTTAATTGTTACTTTGTTAATAAACCGTTTTGGTCCTATTTAAATTTGTTTTTTTTATGATAATGGAAGGCAAACAAGCAAACAGATTTCCTGATGGTAAGAAATTAACGCCTAAAGACACCAAAGGTGGTAATGGTGCGTTGCCAACCTGAGGCCGGGATGTAAGGTCTTACCCTCCAAGCCTACACTAATATTACAAAAAGGTGAAATTTCTAACTTTGTTTAGAAAAGGTAATCTTCACAAATACTGATCCGATCATGAACGTTCTTTTACTAACCAAAAATTGCACAAATCACAATTTTTGTATATGGAGTGATACATAATATATTTTATTATGATAAAACAATAAAAAACTTATACACAAAATATATAAATAAAAAAGTAAATAAAGTCCTGCCGCCAAAATGTCAATTCTTGCTGTGTGGAGGGTAAGGTAGCCGGTAAATATGGGGGCACGGGAGTGCCCCCGCCAAGACTAGCCATTAACTTTTACTCTAGGCCTATCATCCCGGCCTCAAATTGACAACGCACCATTACCACATTAAGTGTCTCTAGTCGGCGTGAATTTCTCACCCTCAGGAAATCTGTCTGCCTGTTTGCCTTCCAATATCATAAAAAAAGTGGACACGGTTCCGCTGGTAATTAAAAAAGTTCGTTCTTGTTTAACGAAGCGACAAGCTTGTTTTATTTAAATTGTGGTTGTAAAATAGCGTTTCCCAGAGATCAACATTTTCCAGGAACGAAGTCTAAGATTCTTACTTACCAAGAATTTCACCCCCAACAAAATTATTTTCCCTATTTTTTTAAAATATTGGATAAACAACTATCCCACAAAAATTAAAATGTCAAAAAGGAAATCAAAGCAACTTTTCAGTGTCTGGACAATTTAAAACTAAGATCTAAGGCTCTACAAAAAAATTTTAACTCTATGTTCCTTTTTTTTTCATATTTCTTTCGTTACGGAAATTAAAACAAATTATTTTAACCGCACTTCTGATATTTAGTAAAGTGGTAATATATCGATTAATATCAGTACTCACTATAAGTACTATACGGTCACTAATTTAAGGTGAAAAAAATTTGCAATTCTTTCTTTTGTAATTTTCATTGCAAGAAAATAATAATTGCATGTTGCAGATGCCCATGAACAACAGTAACCATTTTCTACCGGGTGGTCTGTTTGATCTCTTGCTAGTTTATTGTATGCATAACAAAATAACTTAAGTTTTTGAAAGTAAGGCAGAATGACGCCAACATTTTTATTTTCTTAATTATATTTACTTCCTCAACTCTTTCATAACAAATACTATTTAATATTTATTTAATAAATGTATAAACAATAATTCATCACTTGAACAAGACGTTAGTTATTTTGTTTAAAATTTTGTTGTCGAATAATAAACAAACACGCGGAAGTTGCAGCATCACCTATTGCTAATTATTACGCACTTAGTTATGCATTCTTGCAACAAATATTATAGCTACTAGAGTTTATTAAAATATTTTTATTTATAAGCTAATAAATATCTTTAAACATATTTGAATTTGTGAAAAAACACATCGAGACGGCACTAAATTAACTGATTGACGAAATAATTATACTTTGGCAATGTTAAAGCGTCTTTAGCCTAGTACAATAAATGTTGAACTGCCGAAAAAATTTTTTGCTGTCGTATATGAGTTATTTTGTGATTCCAGAAAAATATTGCTATGAATTATTATAGGTTACAGAAGTTCAAAGCTATTATAGTCTTATCTTTTAGTAAAACCTGTAAGCAGGTGTTGCAGGAAGATTGTTATTGCCGTAAGTCCACTTTTATTTATGTCTATGTATAAGACAAAAATGAAACAATAATAAATATAAAGCACAAAATTTAAGTGCAAATACTTAGCTGGTAATTAGACAAGAATAGGTACATCTGTGTTAATTAAGCAAATTAAAAAAAATAGATAATAATTTTTACAAGATTAACAAAGAAATTTTCGGAAATTACGTTGGCGTTTGAGTTTATTTTCATATAATAAATTTTCGCACCTTACTCTACATATTTTTTTCTTTTAGGCATTTCCTTTAAATTGGATTTGCCTGTTTTAATAACGTTGCATTATAACTTGTGTTACCATTATTTTGCGCGAATAAAAGAGTCAAGTGAAATAAATTAATACGTTTATTTGACTATTTTGAAAACAAAAAGTAATAAAAGTTTTGAATTTGACTACTATTTTCAGTATCACTCGTAAAATATTTATGAATGCAATTAAATTTTGGAATATTTTTCTTGGTCTTTTGTACTCTGTATCGTTCAAGACAATAAAACATATCAAAGCCAAAACTCACAAAACGTCTGGCGAAAATGAGGTCATTCAATTTCGGGACGGCGAAAGTGGCCATGTTTTTTTTTTACTTTCGTCTGGAGGCCACGGTCAATGCGTACTTATTGTCGTATATATAAAGACGTATTCATCACGGCGGCTGCGATCGTGCGACTTTTGTTCGTAATTTTGGTATGTTAAATGAACTATTGTGTTTACAGCCTTGGCCTAATTTTGTAATGGTTAAGTTAAGGGTAGAATTTAATGTCTGGACGCTTGGTTAACTCAGTACAATCCATAAATACTTATTTTTTTGGACTTCTTGTAATTGAACTTTCTGGAAACGTTAACAGTTTTGAAAAACTGTGATCTTAAATTTCAAAAATTTACAGGGAGCTAATTTTTAAAACTTAAGTTATTGTTTTGATTGTTTTTTTACAAACAATATGTCGTTTGTTTGTAGGTACTTAAGCCTATATTTTAAAGATAGTTTTAAATCACTTCTTCGGCCATGTTGCATCATAGCGCATGTATTTTAAAATAAGGCTATGTAACAGAAAATTAAAGACTGCTTCCCAATAATTGTAAGCATACTTTTAAAATTTAAAGTGTCAACATTTTTTCTATTTAACACTAATACTAATACTGTTTTTTGTGACATTACATAATTTGACTTCTCTTCTTAGGTGTTTCTCTACAGCTACTCATAAAATTGTAAGCCCGTAAATAATAACTAATTTGTGCAGATTAATTTCTATCTTTGCATGATTTTAAATTATATTATTTTTAGTTCACAACTAGACTGTTAGAAAAACCGTATACTTTAAAATAAGCAGGTACGTAACGATTTCATATTTTTATAACGACGGTATTTCAATTGAAATTGTTAGTGCTACAAGTTTTTTTAACATTGCTTTAGATTTTTTTATTTCAAAATCCCTTTTCCAATATTTTCGTTATGAATTAAGTAAGGCTCCAGGTTTTCAATACTTATTTAATAAACTTACTTTAATTTAATTTTGCATGAATTTGCTACATACATACATATCTTCATACCAAGTCCCTTACAGGGTAAGCAGAGAGTGTCAAACCAAATTTACTATTTTTTTAAATACCTCAAGTTACGTGTTCTTAATATTATTTTATCGTGTAACGAGAAAATCGTCAATTAATTATTCCATTATGCTTTGCACTATATTGAGTAGCAGTTTATTATAAATCATCCAATATTTTATTAAATTAAGAAATCGTAGGTGTCGCCGTTCAGTATAAACAAAGCCTTGCAGGACGTTGGCTGGCAGATGTTTTCGGTATAAATTGAGTTATGAGTCAGTTCTTCATACCCTGTCCTTTATGGAGGGAACATTTAATTTTGATTTCGTTTTAAACTCACAAAAGAAAATGAGCCGTTATTACTTCACATGTGCGAGACTTGAATTATTTATTTTTGGTTATGATATTCAGCATGGCTAGCATGCGAACATAAAGAAAATTGTCTTGATTATTTAATTGGAATATTAGCTGCCATTTAAATAAAAAAATATATTTTTGTAGGAGCCACACATATTGAATCTAACTTTCGGGTAATATTTTATGCTTTATTATAAGCAAATTATATGCTAGAGTAATGCGTTTTAGTCAAAGATCAGATTTAGATGAAAATAGATAAAAATACTTTAATTGATAGCAGAATAAATTTTATCAACACCTAGACCCGGAAATGCAGACATCCAAATTTTCATCACATAAATGCCTGCCATTGTTAGGAATCGAACCCGAGTCGCACGGTTGGTCAGAAGAGGTAGGCATGTACTTACGCCAGCTCCTCCACCAACTGGTCATCTTTGATCAATGACATTTTGAGATAACTGTTAATTGTGATTATTGCATTATCAACAAATGGTTGCCATAGATGTGTCATGTGTGACACGCTTGCTTGATACTAGCAATGTTTAAACTTTCAAGCAACAAATTTGTCGATGAATGCATCCTAGCCCTGTTTTTATATTTATAACTGCCTGTAGAAGGATCATTGGTCTATTATCGATTTAATTGGACGGCCAAGTCTGTAAAGGTACCATTTTCCTAATTGATTCTATGTCAGTAGACAACAAAGGATTGGTTAGATTATATCGAAGAGTTTTTTATTCGAACTCGATATTCTTTAAAAATGTCACTGTCATTTTGCCATTTTTGTAATATTTGATTACTTAACTTGAAATTTTTGTCATGACTGGTTTAGTTCTTAAAAAGGGTTCTGGGCTGAAAATATTTTATTGTTTTATAAAGTTAATGTGAGGTTTTTAATTTGTTTTATTTGTGGAATAATATAGTTTGTTAAAGTAAGTATTCAGAAAAAAATGTGTGTTTTTTTTGTTAGGTACTAACATTTTCTTTTCCTGTCGTAAATGCGCCTAATATCGTGCCTGCGTTTAGTAATTAGCAGGCATCGCATTGGCATCTAACTCTTTGTGTCGCAACACTGCCCGTGTTACCTATTTTATACCAGGTAGAACGTTAGCTCTTATGTGTTTTTATTTAATAAAAACTTAGTCGTAAATTAATATAATTTTGGCGGTAATACCATTTGACTTCTAGTTTACAAAAAAACAGTTGGAACAGGTGTTTGCGACCACGGACAAACCTCCTCATTCCGATACTCTATCTAACATAGACCGGAATAGAAACAAAATGGCGGCGTAACATTGACCGTTCAGCTCGATCAGGCTCACTATTGATATGACACTATAAATACTAGTCTTGATGATATAAATATATATTAATATTACTAGTATAGGCATGCTTCGTCGTAATTTTATTAAAATAAATACGTTTTTTTTGAAACAGAAGATTTTAAATAAACACAACTTCAGTCTCAAGTTCAAACTAAAAATGTAAAAATACCTTTATCCTTTGAAATAAATACGTAACTTATTAAAAAATTCTAGATTGTCTTAAATTTGAACATAATACCATTTAAAGTAGTAATATATTTTACGTCAACATAAAATTTTGGCGGTTACCTATGTAACCATTTGGCTTCTAGTACACAAACAACCAGTTAGAACAGGTGTTGGCGCCCACGGACACTGCTCCTCATTCCGATACTCTATCTAATGTAGACCGGAATAGAAACAAAATGGCGGCGTAACATTGACCGTTCGGCTCGATCAGGTTCACTATTGATATGTCACTATAATGGAGTGTTGTCTTGACACTTTAGCTCTTTATTATTATTGTATATATAAATACTTACATAAAAACGGCAATTTGGCGTATCTTTCACAACATTCGTAGCAACACGTGTGAGCGGTTATAACAATTTCCTTTTTAAATAATTCTTAGTTTTTTATAAGATTATTCTGATATGATGAATTTTGTTACTAATTTTTTTATTTATTTCAAGTTCAATCTTTATAAACTTAACTTACAAAACTTTGTTCAGGGCATTAAAATTAAATGATCTAAATATTTTACTACAGATTTTGAAGACTGTGATTGCGAGGGAGTCAAATAGAAACTTTGCATTTGCTATTTTTAGAATTAATGCTTACTTTGCGTTCCCTGCTTAAATCTAGCAGTGCACCCCAGCCTCGTTCACGTATTGAAGGCGTAAAATCCGCGTAGGAACTATTTTAGTAAAATTCCCATTAAAATGAATTTAGCTGTTTTATTGTCTTACAATAAACATGGAGTAATGTCCACCTAGGTTCAACTTGATATACTTTTAATTACACTTTGATACAGACTATGATAATGCAACTTATTACATACTTAATTATATAACTTTATTTAGATATAAATAACATTAACCTTTTTTCTTATTTTAGTCTCTGCGTATTAATAAAGGGTAGAATATAGATAGGACAAACATGACATGCAATCAGACAAAAAATTGTGTGTATTTTAGCATCAGAGAAAACGCAGATATTTAAAAAATAAATTGTATGTCTATGTTTAATGTTTATATCATAAGATTTATTTTCAATCGTTAACACTGACTACTTTGGCTTTAAAATAAACTGTTTACAACTAACAAAGTTAATTTAGATATAAGAAGACCTATACATAGCATATTATAGATATTAAATGTTATGTTCCATACTTTTCGATGTCGGCACTTGGTGGAACCCCATTTCACATTTGATTTTTACTTCGCATTACCTACACCCTAATATTGATATTACATTTTAACTGACACATTAAAAATATTTTCAGAAAGGTGTAATTGTATTAGTCTTGTAAAATTTGAATAAGTTTTAGTAATAGTCTTTTGAAATTTTAAAGTTTGTAATATTCACAATATGATATACAATATTTTTTGAAGTAACTATGATCAATAAAACACGATACAAATATGCATATCTTCACGCCGATTCCTTTGCACGGTAGGCAGAGGATGTCGAAGAAAAATATACTCATATAACTAATATAGATGAAAAAAATAATTATCCATAGATGCAAATGCTTTTATAGAAATTCTACTTGTATCTTAGATTATGCTATATGCAATCAATATCTTAAATAAGTTTTAACATTTAATTTTTTTAGGCATATCAAAGGTAAACATACTGAATGTAGCCTAATTTTAAGTTATTTAGAAGGCCTATACTGGGGCGGACATATCCTGCATTGGAAAAGTCACATAAAATAAGGATACAAATATTTATCTCGTAAGTTTTACCGCGATTGTATTTTGAAGCACGCATGCATGAGGGTAATAAGATAATATTCAGAACAGGGACATTTCTAAATATAGCAAGCGCAGGCGCATTTGAAAGTTGAGTTTATACGAGTGTAATTAAACTTTATTACTTTCCCAACCGTTCACCAACTAATCGAAATATATTGTGTTTTAGAAATGCTTACAGATTAACATACGGAATGAGTACTTTATGCATAATGTAATAAATATTAATGTATAGTTTTATGCAATAAATATGGAACAAGGTTTGTGTTAGAGAGAAAAATCTTTATGTTTAGAGATTAGTTGGCCATTTGTGTTGCATTTTACTTTAAACCGTGTACATTATAATTTGGTCTTCTATTTTTTTCTTTCTAGGAATAACCACAGGAGCGGGAACTGAAAGAAACACTTATGGAATATTTCTGCATAAAATATATAATAACTGGTAGTCTGTAGATTTAGGTAAGTAAGTATTAAACATAAAACAAGGTTCTTAATAGAGAGAAATATCTCTATCATAAAACTATGTATATATCATCGTCATTATTAATGTATTTGCTTTTGTATATAGATATTTTGTTCCTTTATCCCTACAGTATATCAACTAATTATTAATAATATACATCTCCTGACATCTACCTATTGTACGTCGTAAATATAAAAATGTTTAAATTTGAGACTTGTGCCACTCAATTAAATTTTATAATATTTAGAAACCGTTTTTGATAGTGTACAAATACAGACATGTTTAGATAAATGTGTATAGTAAAATTAGGTACACGAACTTAATTAACTCTAAAGTAAACAAATTGTTTGTACGTGTTATGGATGACTAAGTAATACATAGGACTAAAGAAATATCGAAATAGGTTCAGAAGAAATCAGACCGCAACTACAGACAACTATGTCTTATATTGACTATGATTGAATATGTTATTGATATATTAAAATATTAAATGAAATAATAGTGATTTAGATGATTTAATCGTATGTATTAACATTCAAAAACTGGAACTAATGATTTAGTAAAAAGAATATTGTTTTAGATGTTTAGGTATCTAGGTGTTCATTAGTTACCGTTATTCGATCGTTTAAAGAACGAATTATAAAGTTTAATTAAAACCAAATACGTTACATAACTAAATGCGTCGGTATAAGGTTTTTGTGTGATAAAACCTTGGCGTTGCGTATAAGGCCCGGTTAAGGATATATTGAGACATAAGTAAAAACGATCTGCAGCCTTCGAGTATTTCTAAACGCAAGATGGCGGCCGATCGAGTAACTAGTTGTAGGTTATGTAGTAACATTGACAGTCGCTGCTGTTTTGTAAGCGCTCGCCTTGGCCGAGCGCATGCGCAAGGACTCGCCGCCAGCGCTTAGCGTTTGGATCCATTTCGAGGGCGCGAATTTGAATATTCAAATTTCATATGTTTTTTTTTTAAATCATTTGAACATAACTAATATATTAAGAAATCATAAGAAACTGAACATACGAGTAAGATATAAAAAAAAATATTGAGATCGTCATAATTTAATTTATGATGAACATAATTAATGAATACATATTTAAATAACAAGTGTATGATATTTATTTTAATAGTCGTTATTTGTAAACACAATCACAAATGCAATTAAATGTTAAACGCAAACTTTACATTTAATAAAACTCAAGTCGCACAAAGGACAATATCCTTTTATTAAAAAAAGATAATATCAGTAATATCTCGCTTCCTGAATGCATCCATGACCTCTTTAAAAGTAAAAATAACTTGAAGGATGACACACCGACACGCCGTTCAATTTTTAAGTGCGCAATAATTTTAGTAGCATTCAAAAAGATTTGTGAAATTTAATGTCGATTTAAACCATCATACAAATTTTCGATTTAAGAAATTAGAATAATATAATTATGTAATTAGTTGCATTAATTGCGTAATATTAACAAATTAAGTTTTAAGAACCTCAGCGTAAGCCAAACAAAAAAGTTCCGACGGCTCTATTTTAGCCTACGATCCCGCGTAGCTTCGTAGCTGTATCCAATAAAAGTAACGTATTATAACTTTTTCAGACAAACAACTGTAATTTGTTAAAAAAATAATTTTAGACACTCAATTTTAGGTTATTTAATAATAAATTAAATTTTTAACAGTTATTAAAAAAGCAAAAGTGTTAATTTTATTTATTTGGTAAGCTAATTTGTAGATTCACGTGTTTCGCGACTATTGTAAAAGTATTTTGAATTTCGAACACACTATTAGAAAACAGTAAATTGCTAACCGTCATTGGCCTTCAATCAAAATATAGGTTGCAATTTATTATCACACATACGCAGCAACGCACACTACGATATGGCGTAGCATAGAAAAAAGAGTGGGACAGATAAACTTTAACGAGTTAGGAGGGGCGCGATGGTGGGGTGTTCGTAAGAAAAACACAAAAAATGTGCGTGAGCCCTACGCACACATGGTCGGTGATGCGTTAATTCACACACACACATAGACAAGAATCAAGGAGAACGCGAGAAGGGCAGATTATCAAATTGCAAGAATTCGATATTTAATAAAATTATGTACTTACATGCGTCAGAGGTGGGCTGTTCCCCCTCGGTCCAGTTTGACACTTCGGTGGTAATTTTTGAAAAAAAAAATAAAACAACAAAAAAGTTCTAATTACAAATCGACGTCACCTAGACATCTAATCACAGAAATCCATTAACCGTAATTTTCGGCGATCGCACTGTCACTATTTAAAATACACATCACGTCTCTCACATACACAAAATATTTATCTATTAAAAATAGTTCGGGTCCTAAGTTTCCATCTGATATGTATAACACATAGCGCGTTTTCGTTAAAATTCACTAAATCCCAAAAATATTTTTTTCACCACTACGCGAATGATATGAATATTACTTTTATAAAATATAGTCTGTGCAAAATATTTTTTTTTAATTTCGGTTGTTGTTTTTGGAGGTAAGGTTGTCGCGTGTTGTGGTCCTATGTTGTGCTAAGAACGGAAATGCGACTCTCTGCCGATTGTGCATAGACGGGACTGCACCGACGGCGCACACTGTACTAGACCGCGCGCGTACTTAGCCATTACCTTGTATTTACTGCGAGCCAGAATATCGAGCTATGCAGTTTTGATAGTAGCGTGTCAATGCACGTAAATATGTTCTGTAATCTTCCACAATTATGTACATTAAAGTTAATATTGGTAGAGTATAAATCGTAGTTTATAAATTATTTGTAGCCTTGAATAATTAATATATATTTAATCCCCAAAATGCTCTAATCACCAAAAACGGTTAACTAAAATATCACATAACTATATTAGTAACTTTTATATTTATTATTTTAAAATTACTAAGTGTTTCTAAGTGATGCAAAATGTATGTTATTCTAAAAGTTCTTGAAAACTGTTTCTGGTTGGTTGTTCTGAATAATCTATATCTAGAACATTATTTTTTTATAATTCTTTTCTGTTTAAATAATTACGAATATACATGATCAAGAAAGGAAAAAATGTATAGTTTAGATTGGATTAGTATAGTTTAAATTTGTTTAGTTTTTTAATTTGTATCACTACCTGAAATTTTATTTTTTTAGTTTCAAAAGTGTTACTATTATTTTAAATTTAAAACGCAACTCTGAATATAAACTAACGTTGTTGTCACAAAGGGTTTTTAAATAAAAGCTTTTCAATGATCAAGACTAACCAGTCGCAGAATAGTGCACACATGCGCAAAGTGCAACGTAGTTCATAAACTGAGTATGTGTGCGTTGTTGTATCTTGTGCATTTCAGTTACTTATCTGTTTCTTTGTACAATTTCGAACGACTTCTCAATTTTGTCGCGCGCATTTTTAATAAAAGCTTATTCGAACGCGCAATCTAAATGAAAATAACAAAGATCGCCGTTGTGTGGGTGGAAACGAATGTCGGTGTGCTGTTTTTTATCGTTTTTTTCTCAAAGTGTGGGTGCGTTCGATTGTGTACTCGTGTGTGCGGATGGTTGTGTGCGTAGTTCTTGTAAGAAATGGTTCGGTGAAAAATTTAGTCGAAATCCGAATAGATGGCGTTGTACCTATGATTCAAATGATCGAAAAATATTTTCAAATATATTCAAGCGGTTTTCGTTGTTAGTCTACTAAAATAAAGGTGATATTTCCATGGGTCGCAGTTCACATTCAAATTGAATATTTTAAGGGCTTACTTTTTCTTTATCGTCTTGAAGGTGAATGATTATCGTGCTAATGATTAATGACAGAGGTTTTTGGTAACAAATTCAAATGTTAATTTGATAATGGCTTGATTTATTTAGAACTGAACTAATAATATAAAGTTTAGTTCGCTAATAAGTAGACAACTTTATATTTTAATCAAATGACCAGGTAGGCACATAATATAAAACAAAGTCGCTTCCTCTGTCCAATTGTCCCTTTATGTGGTTAAATCTTTAAAACTACGCAACGGATTTTGATGCGGTTTGTTTTAATAGATAAAGTGATTGAAGACCAAGGTTTAATTGGATATTTTAGACCCGTGCAAAGCCGGGGCGGGTCGCTATTCTAAAATAATGGACAAATTTATTATTTCGTTTTTAAATGATCTGATTATCCCAGATGTTCATAGTGCGGTATCAATTTGGGATATAAATCCTATTGCGTATTAATTTACCGGCAACTTTCTAAAGCGAAAAACGACAATGGCAATAAGGATATGACGATATTACAATACAATTTCAATATAATTCGACTTGCAACTACTAAAAATGTTGCATTTTCCGTCTGTGTCCACTATTAAATCTTATAATATTTAAGGCCTATTAAAAGCTTTTAAGAACTAACTGTTCGTAACCCGCGGAATCACTCGCGTACTCAAGTTGTTAAGCCTTACGTTCATATCACTTGTTGAGACATTATCAGTATTAAAGGTTGCCTTCATCCTTCTCCGAGATCTAATCTATTTTTATGCTAACATGTCATTAAAATTACTTAAGCCGTTAACAAAAAATTGCAAATTTTCGCATTTATAGCATTATTAAGGAATCAGGGTTCAGGAAGAATGGTAGTTCACGGTAGATAGGGTTAAATTTATTTCCATTTTAAAACTTTTTGTGATTAATAATTAAATTTATAATATAAAGAATTTAATAATAATAATAAATAAATGTTGAAATGGCCTTTACATGAGTTTAATGATTTTGCTAATGAGTCGCTGTATATTAAGTGTATATTAATTACGCTTTCGGCCTCTACTAAGTAGTAATCAATCTCGTCTTAAAAAAGGGGGGAGTTCAATGCAAATTTGCATAGCTTACACTGATGTTTTGGCTATATTTAGTTTCAATTCGGTATATTCCTATCCTTTATGTTCAAATTTCAGTCTGATTTATATACATAATTGATTTTTAGGAAGTGGTTGAGTTTTGATTGAAGTTTAACTTGTTTTTGTGATATTATATATATCAAATGATGTTTGTAATTAAACGAAATTCCAAGAAATTGTAGAGCTTCATATAACTTACTCAAATTTAGTGTAGTTTTTGTCATAGAGTAAAGGTTGTTGAAGCAGTGGAATAGAAGAGGTAGGCAGAGGCACCACGACCCACAACGTGAAAGGTGGCAAACTTATCGCCAACCAAGCACACATCCCAGAACAGGCAATGTTGTTTTCATTAGAATTTTAAAAATAAACACATTTTGCGTTACCCGATTTGAGAATCTAACTATGGACCTCATGTTGCCAACACCGATTGGACTAATAGACCACAAAGTCATATAAGCTTACATTTTTAAAGTCAAGTAACGAGATTCGCCTCTGTGGCCTAGCGGGGTGTTGGACTTGACTGCATGAGATCCCGAGTTCTGTTTCCGGGTCGGGCAAATAAAAGAAAATTTGGTTTTCCCAATTTATTAAAAGGAAAACGTTGCGTTGCTCGGGATTGGATATGTGCCCGGTTAGCGATAGGCTTGCCACCTATCACATTGTAGGACTTAGGACTTAGTGTCTCCGGTAAGTCGTGAAGTAAATTCCAAAATCAACTGAAAAACTTGGTACCGTTAGGACTTATGATTTTACTAGCTGCTACCTGCGGCTTCGCCCGCGTTTTTACAGAAACCCGGTGTGCGATCGGGATTAAAAATAGCCTATATGTTAATCCAGGTCACAATCTTCCAAATTTCAGACAAATCCGTTCAGCCAGTCGAGCGTGAAAGAGTAACAAACATCCATACATCCATACTTACAAACTTTCGCATTTATAATATTATAATAGGATACGATGAAAAACTGAAAAACTATTATAGTGTAACTGCTCTTAGTATAAATATCCCACCAATCATAGTAGAATAATATAATTATTTACATTCATACATATCTTCACGCCAAACCCTTAATAGCTAGATAGAAAGTATGGACTGCAGTCCACGATTTTTGCATTTTCCTGGCTTCCTCTACCCACCTCCCCCCCTTTTTCTTTAATCTCCCTTATCTTATATACACTCTTGAGACTCTTGCACCCTTTGATAAGACTTGTTTGATCTAAAAAAAACATTCGAGTAATGGACAATAAACTGCAATATAAATAATAATTTAGATTGCCAGTATTACTTCATAATTTTTTATTTCTTTTCCCACGTAAGTCCAGGTCCTTTGTGTAGTATATACCATTAATCCTCCAAGTTGCTCATAAAAAGTGAGAATACGTTTCGTGGGTCATTACCAATAACACCACTTGAGATAGAGTGCAGTGCAATATCTTGTCCGGGTAGAGATAAATCGCCTTACCTATTCTTGCCGCCATAATGACTCAGTCATGGTCCGGCTTGAAGGGTAGGGTTATTGCCATAAAAAGGACTGAGATGCACCTATAACATCTATGGTGTCTATAGGCAACGGTTACCTCTTAAAATCAGGAGAGCTATGACGTGTTAGCAACGCATCATTACATCTTTAGTGTCTACAGGCGACACGTATTTCTTTTATCAGGAAGTATAAGCTTGATTAATTAAATTAAAATATTTCATTTCATAATATTACGCTTAATTTTAATCTTATATATATAAAAGAAAGTCGGTTTTGTTACAACACTTATAACTTGAGATCTGCTGGACCAATTTTCATGGTTTCTCGTTGGATTTGTCTTCGCCCCGAATAGCAGAATACTCCTTAAAAATAATTTAAAACAAAAATTAATAATGGGTTGTAATAGTTAAACTGATTAGGCTGAAAATTTATGGAGAGGTAGCTTAGAACTGAGAGAAGGACATGGGCTACATTTTATCCCTTACAACAGCGAGGAAACTAGGAAAAACGACATTTTAATTTTTCCCATACAAACTGAACGGGCGGAACGAAGTTCGCCGGAACAGCTAGTATAAATATGTATGTAACTTATGGAATAAAATTTTATGTATATTAAATTAATTAAATTGACATGTATCATAATATTATAATGAAATTTCATACAAACAAAAAAAGTTCATGCCTGTGAAGGTCGAATATTTAAAACTAATACTTGTCATAAGATCCACTTTGTTTCAACAATGTTTAATGCAATTAACGAATATGACTATAATTATGACTTGATTGTCTACTTATGTGAAAGAAACTCTCTTGAATTAAAATTGATTTTCTGAATATGATGATTTTTTTAAGTGGTAGAGTTCCAATCTAATTCAAGTTATCTCAACCTGACATCGAGGTAATAAGTCTCTTACGCATGTAATTTTAATGGCTACTGTTAGGATTAAACCGGAACACGATATTTGTGAGCCCTAACATTGTATCGCTTACCGTCATAAGACTATTGTTACTATAAGGGAGGAAGAAAAAACGTAATTAAGTTTTTTTATTTGATATTGGAAGGCAAACAAGCAGACGGATTTCCTGATGGTAAGAAATTCACGCCGCCTAGAAACACCACATATGGTAATAGTGCGTTGCCAACCTGAAGCCGGTGTACTAGGTCTTCAGCTTCAGCTTTTACCGGCTACCCTATCCTCCGAACCAGAATAAGTCAACGGCAAGCAAATAAGTTATGGCGGCAGGAATAGAAAAGGCGAGGTACTTACGAAAAGGTGCGTTCCTAACCTGAGGCTAATGTTAGGTCTCGAGCAAAAGTAGTATATAAGTTTATCCGCTACCTTATGCTACGAACCAGAACACTTCAACGGCAATTACTGACGTTATAACTGACTAAATCCGTCTGCTTGTTTGCCTTCCAATATCAAAAAAAACCTAAGGTTGGAGTAACATTAAGTTGATATTATATTATGTGTCATATTGTAATGAAGGACGAGGTTGAACCGTGGAGTACTTTATCCCGTGTTTACTAATAAGGAGGCAAAAGGTAATTATAATTTTTAACCGACTCTTAAAGAGAATATTATCAATTCAACTGTATATTAGTTATAATTGTTTAAATGTCAAAATCTGTTGAAAAACTGATGTCAAAAAACTCAGCCAATAACGAACTGATTTTGATGTTTTTTTGGGAATGTAGGACGTAATTGCGGAGACGTGGTTCCATATGAATTTGATCACGATCCCATAGGTAGTAGTTTGTCATCTTTGTGACGTCATCGTCGATGTCGTCAACGGTGTCATCACCGTGAGTAAGATCGTGATCATATTTCCATGGGACCAATGGAAAAAAATATTCATCAAACTGCGACGAGGTTAGAAAATTGTAATTGGTTTCTTGCAGTTTTACTGTACATTAATTAATTATTCAAATGTCCACAACATTTTCAATTTTTTTTATTAAATGCAATCATTAAATAATATTGTTATAATAAATAAGAATTAAATTACTAGCACAGATTTTAAAGTTCACTTTTACTTACATAATATGGATGTATGTCTGAATAACTAAATTGTTATCATTATTATAATTATACTTAAACTTATTATAAATTGTACTACTTCTAAATACTTATTGTCTCACAATCTGAAACTCTTTCAACTCTTTCAGTTCTTAAAGCTTATTCCTAAAACATAAACCTCAGGTGTTCTAACTTTCAAGAATCTACCACTTTTAAAATATCAGCAGGAGCTTAACCAGCTGGTAGGGAATGACGCCAGGTTTAAATCCAGTCCTAATTTTTCACTGCCTGTTATAATTGCTTTTATTCACACACAAGAAATCTTAACATTCCAGCATTAGTGAAACATTAGGATCTTTGGTGTCTTTGTATCAAAAGGTAGAACAAACAGACAGCTCTCTCAGCTCTCAGCTCTAATCAGGACTCAAGCACGGAACACTATAGTGGCGTACACTTAAGCTATGGTGACCGGAACATGTAAGTTGAGGTATCTATCTGAGTGAACTGCTGCACAGTACTCTACTGTCTCTATTATTCCACTAACGTGAGATGGGATTCACATCCTGTTTCTCGTCATAAGCTGACGGGCGATGGGCTGGCATATTCCTACACCAAAGAACGGATCTTTCTAATTAACCTTCGAATTGTTCATCTTACATTTATTAATTTTTGAAATGTTCTTACGTAACGTCAAAAACGTCATAAAAATATTAAAACATGTTCTACACCTTTTTATATTTAGAAACACTGACTTGAGTAAAAATTTACTTGTCATTTTCATGGTTTTTCCTTGACACGAGACCGAATAAATGTCACTCGCCTGGCTGCCCCGCACCCACTGAGACACGCGCCACGGAAATGACAGCCAAATATATTCAAATTGATAATATTTTCACAAAATACTTAATCATAAAAGTACTACCTTAAAATGAGATTTATGTCAATCTTAATAATTGAATAACATTTTAGTTATAATAGCTTTAATGATGCTGTAATAATATAATCGAAACTACCAAGGTAACAAAAAAGTGCCTTTACACTCATATCCCCGAAAGGGCACACAGGCCAAGACACCCACGACTAGCCGAAAAATAGATGGCTAACTATCGCTAACCGAGTACTTAGCGGGCAATGTTTTGATAAGAAACTTAAAAAAAATCATTTTGACCGACCCATTCGAGCCCGGAACCTCATGTACTACCTAGTTAATGCTAAAGAATAAAGAAGTCTGAACACTAGGCAGACAATAGGCACAGAGGCGATTAAAATCTTAGGCAGTAGGCACTAATATATGATTAAATTTCGTGTGGAACGGTATCAGAGTGTGAAACTATTAACAATAAAGTTCTATAGTACCAACGATGAATATTTTTATTTATCCAATTTTATATAAAATCGGAGATCGCCTTTACGAAGTGCTACATCGGAAATCACCATGTTCACATATAACCACCAACCTTCAGAATAACCGTCGCCTATGTAGCCTAGAGGTTTAGCATTGGACTTGACTCCGTCAGATCCCGGGTTTGGTCCCTGAATCGTGCGATACAGAGACAAAATGTTTTTTTTATTTTTCTATTAAAAACCACATTACCCGGGATTGGTTATGTGCCCCCAACTGGGCACAGGTAACCAATAGGTATCATATTCTGGGACTTAGTGTCCTCGGCTAGTTGTTGGTGCCTAAGTTGTGCCTTTGCATACCTGTGCAGGGTTATATGCGTAAATATACTTTAGTATACCTATCCGTCTGATTACTACTTCGGTCTAACTATTAGGACTTCTCACCACATACAAATGTTGAAATTAATAAAATTAAAAGTCAGATGCACCTATATTAAATGTATGCATTTGTAGGTCTGGGTGTTCATTAAATTTATTACAGTATCTAAAAAAAGTATCTATATACGTACTTTTAAAGTAATAGTATAACACCAACAATATAAGCATATACTTAATGTGATAATTCTGGGGCTATATCAATTTTTGTAATTTGTAAAATTTATTTTATTATTATAGTATACCAGGTAGTATTAGGTGATCTAGGTACTAGTTGTAGAATGCTATGCAGAAGATATTATGTTAGTCTCATCACCAGTTAACATAGGAGACGGAGATCTGATGATCCCTACCACCCAATAGTGAAACAATGTAGTAAAAACCACCAAGGTGATAGAGTGATGTGCAGCAGTCTAATCTCGCCATTGTCGTATTTCTGAAAAGTAGACTAGCCGGTAGACTTGCACATGTAGCTTAAAATACCGGCCATAGCAACGCACTAGTAACATGTTTGGTGTCATTGGTGTGTAGAGGCGGTGATTTATTCTTAATATTAGCAGCGAGACCTGCTTGTAAAAAAACTAATAATCCAATTTCCTAGACGCGTCTATATCCCGTCTCCTCAAATAGAGACTACCCATAATTAGCCAAAGGTAGTCCTTCGGCTAATTGTGGTACCTCAGTATCCCTTCGCTTTTAGTTCCACAATGTGATATGTGACACGCCTATCGCCAACTGAGCACTTAGCAAATTTCCTAAAGTAATAAAAATGTACGTAAAAGAACAATGTTGGGGATAAATTTCGAGTTGAGTTCGTTGGAGTTCATGCACTGTTTACTGGAAACGTTTTTTCAGTCTGAAATTGCATTGGCTTACGTATCTTTACGATGAATTGTAACCTGGTCGGACATTCGGCGTGAGTGGACCGAACAGCTCGGCCTTAAATAAATAGGACACATTCTATTTTTAGGACACATTGTTTCCCACTATTCTTTTTATACACTTTTTTTAGTTTTATGATTTTTCCCCATTTATGTATGTCGTTTATAATGATGCTTATTTATTATAGAATTCGAATCTTAATTTTTCTTTTATATAATGCATCGAGAAAACCAACAAATTAGAGCTTCCATGTGTTGGCTTGGGCTTCTTGGCAGAATAGACTATTTGCCTTCCTGGCGAGGTGTAAAGGCACTTCCAAAGTAGTAGAATGTGTTTCCGCCCCTGTAACTTCTATAATAAGAGGCAAGTAAAAAAGCTATGTACATTACCATGTAAACTTCCACTGAAACCTGGTTTGAATAAGATCTAGTAAGCAGTTTTTTAAAATACGCCATTAATCGTAAACTGCAACCACTATATATAAACCCAACCACTTTTATATTACGTTACTTGCTGCTACGGAACCTTTAATTGGCAAGGCCGGCTCGTACTAGGCTTTATTTTAAATCGGTGCTTTTAGATCGATGCCATTTAAATTTGATAAAGACATCAAGTCTTTTTGAATTACACTTAATGATTTATTTTGTTCACTTAGTCATCGTAATATTTCAATTAGAGTAGCTTTTTTGCAGTTTAACCTCGTTCAATTATTTAAACCTTTTAAATCCACACTGAACGTCCATTCAAGTTAAAATTTAACGTGAAAATATATAAGTTAATTCAACAAAAAATAATACTAACACTATTACTCGGTGGTAGAGTCCTGAAAAAGAAATGTTTGGAAGGATAATACAGCTTCGCCTTTTCCTGTCTTACGCTTCAGCGCTCGCCATTGTCATGATCGGTTATAAAAAACAACACAAAAATAAATTGAAAAATTACAATACCGATTTTTTTTAAAGTCAGCTAAATTTTGAAAACTTTTTATGTAATTCCCACATTAAACTTAATAACGTCAGTGCTCGACATTGAAATGTTCTGGTTAGGAAGCTTAAGTATCGCATGAAAATATTTATACAAAAACTTAATATTCTAGGCTTAAGTTGAAAACGCAACATCTTTGGTGTTTTAAAGGTATTTTATATCATCAATTAATTTACTTTACTATTTTACTTTTCAGGTCATCAAAAGTCTACAATATTTTAAAGAAATTGATATTTTTAAATGTATTTTCAAATTCTTGACCAATAGCGGATTAATAAAATCGTTACGTATTCATGTTTAAGTATGACACTAAAGAAGACAGACTTGTAAAACCAAGCATAAAAAATATATTTTAAAATAAAAAAAATAACCTAAAATGATACAATAAAACAGCCTATTAAAACATTTCAAAGCATTCCATGCTGCAAAACGAATAACATTTAAAAGCATTTCATTTTTGCTACACAAAAGATTTTTTTTTTAACTTTAACCCAAATTAAAGTCTTAAGACGCACGAAAATGTAGAACAAAAATTCTTTTCCTAGACGCCGCCATGACACTTTTTTTGTCTCCAACCTAAGATGGCGCGTGACGAAGGATGCCTAAAACAAAAGAACGACCCCACCCAAATAATTTAGAAGAAAATTAGGAAAAAACTGTAAAATTTGCCAGAATTCGTTTAAAATAAATTTCAAAGATACTAAGGAAAAACAAATCAACATTAGTGAGAACAACAAACACGACGAAATCCCGAATTTCCATGCACGGGCTCTGAAACACGTAAATGCAACATAATCCTGCAAAAGCGGGCATGCAAAGTCGTATAACAGTGGCACATTTACCGGGAAAGGCATCAGGCGACCACTTGTTGCTTTCTAACTTCTCTGCCGTGGCTAAACTTTGAGCAACTCAAATTATTCGCTTCGAGTTTTCTTCGAAAAAGTTTCTCGCAATTCGAGTTTCACCAAAAAGTTTGTAATTAATGCGAAATTACAAAGCGAAATCTATATACGTAAAGTTTACAACTATACATTAATCACATAAACTTATCGAAATCTATACTATTAATGAGTAATCGATTAGGAGCACCTATTTCAAATCTCACAGCACTTCACTTCGTCTTTAAAGTCGGCGAGACACTTAGAGCGCACTTACAAGAAACGTGACATATTTTTCAAAAATGGAATTCAGCGTTAAAATTTTCGTAAAATTGGAAAGAGATTTTAAAAATGGAATGATTGTTTACCCGAACCGCGATTATGATTATGATTTTACCCGGAATTTAGGATTTAGATTGTGATTACGGAGCAAGGAAGTTGCATTTGTGCACGCCGGCCTGGTTGCAACAGGTTGTTTGGCGGAGGAACGGAAGGACGCATGCGCTCTGCAGGCCGCCGATGCACCGCGCCACAGTGGCAGCAAAAAGCACTGAAAATATTTCGTTTTGTTATTACGTCATAAAATTGGTAAAGAACATTTCCATGTTCATATTATTTGAACGCATATTGAATTTGTTACTAAATTCTAGTCTCATTGACATAAAATAAGAAAATAACGTAGGGTAAGGATATTTTTTCACTTTCATATAAATTAAAGTGTTCAATAAACCAAATATTTTCTTTAAGTAAAGTTTTCAGTAGGTAATGATAGTTTGAGGTCTAATTTTTTTTTTATTCTAAGAAGGTTGTTTGACAAAAAATTTCACAAAGCAACACATGCAGTCAATAGCCATTGTCATTCTACCACTGAAAAATACGTGTAAAGTAAATTGCTTGAATTGCGATCAGCCCAATTACATACTTTAATCGCTAAAAAACTATTATATGACTTGTTACAGCAGCAGTACCAATAAATTTCTTCAAAAATTCTTTTGAATATTTATTTGTTACAAAATGCATATAACAATAATGTTAATTTAATAATCTTTTATTATTGTTTATTGATTATTCAAATTTCATAAGCATTTTTAAGTAACATTTCTGTCATTGTCACAGCAATTTCAGCATAAATATTTTATTTGCAAATTATTGTCAGATGGTGATTATAATAATGATGGTAGCTGCTTCTTACCCTAGTGCTATTGACTTCTACTACATAGTCTGACTATTTTATTTAGTGGAATAACCTATAATACAAGTACCTACCAGAGGTTGACTTTAGCGGGTGATGGAGTTATCACATCCAGGTGAAAGAAATTTTACCGGATTTTCACCAATTAAAGGATAGAAAAACTAATGAAATCTTAAGCAATGTTTCATCAAAATCGAACCCGTAGAAGCGACGATAATGAGTCAGCTTTTCTCCACATCTATATGCCGCGTATTTACAGTAACAAAACGTGCAGTAGTAAAAGAGTACAAAAATCAATGAAAAATTTCATTACATACGTACAAAGTGCGGACATTGTAGAACAAGCGTTGCATTTGGCCTCCATAGACGCGCGTAGAATTAGATGCTACGTCGAACTCAGACCTTTATCCCGTGAATAACTATAGACAATGGTTGGGTACTGTCTGTGTGTCGCAATTTTGTCCTCCGCTTCATGTATACTGGAGTTGATATATATTTACTAAATGGTAGAGTGCTATGCAACAGCTTGCCGGTTTGTCACTATCGCTTCGTCAGTGATCCCCAATGTCGTGTTCCATGTTGGAGGGAGAGCGTGGCTTAAGCTGTCAGCTATAAGTTAGCGACGCAATAGCATTTATGATATTTATAAGTAACGGTTGTTTTTTTAACCGACTTCTAGAAAGGAGGAGGTTATTTTCGCCTTTAATATTTTTAATGTACGTTCGTCGATTTTTTATCATTTGTGAACTGGTATTACAATTCATTTTATAATATCAGATGAAACACCAGAACTCTTAATCGACTTAAGTTTTTGTGTCTCGAGGTGGCGTATAGAACAATTCCCGTCCTTCATACATTGGAAAACCTGTCAAATGATTTTTTATTTACGTGTTGTATACAAAGCACTACTATTGTATTCAACGTAACATTGTTTAGATACTTTAAATAAATGTTAATTCTTTTTCTCTTATTTAAGTCGGAAAGAAAATCTATTGAGGTTATATGTTTTTGTGGTTACATAAAATAGCGTTTCGAAAAGCAATAATCAGTATCCATGTGACACAAGCCAAAAGTAATCGTAAGAGTGTATCGAAGTTCATTAGAAATGCAATGATTATAAGAAAATGTAAAAACTGAGATCGCACAGTGGAGACCTCCTTTATGGACAGTTATTTTATTCTTTGGTGTAGACGAAGCCAAAGCACACTAGATACTTCTTCTTCTTTCTTTCTTTAAGTTTTGGCCTTCACGTTAGTATTTAGCCAGTAGTCAAGCAGAAATTTGCATCAAATTTTATATCAATTTTAATTAATTTTAATTAGTCATCAGTCATAAGTCGTCAGGAAGTCATGTCAGGCTCTTGGGTAAACCGGTGGCCTGTTTACTCAAGCTCATGTAATGAGATTTGGCGGCAACGAGGAAATACACGATACGATAATGTCTTCATGATTATTTCATTTGTGCACTTTCACTGAACAAAACTGTACAAAATATATTTTTATTTTAGCACTTGACCTGTGCTTAGGATAAATTTTCTATAAATTTTAAAGAAAGAAAAAATTTCGCCCCAGACAGGATTTGAACCTGTAACCTTTCGTCTCAAGCCGACGAATGCTCTAACCAATTGAGCTACTGAGGATTCAAGTCCCGTGGCGAAATTTTTAATTCCTTTCTAACCCGTTAACGCGGGTAGTTATGTCCTATAGATACACAATTCTGAGTACCCACCAAATGAGTTCATCATTACAGATGAAATTCACATTTTAGAATGGCCATAACTTTCGTTTCTCGCAACGTATTTTTATTTTAGCACTTGACCTGTGCTTAGGATAAATTTTCTATAAATTTTAAAGAAAGAAAAAAAATGCCACCAAAATTGACTAATTTCACTCAATATCAACACGAAATTCAATAATTATGAAAAAACTTCGACCATCTTTTCTCTCGATGGCGCCAAAACTCCACTAGATACTTTAAAGTGTAAAGTAGGTAACATCTGTGTCTACCAAAAGTGCCAAACTAATCTCACATGACACGACGCGATAGCATTGTCAAAACTATGAATCATTTTCACTCAGAATATTTTTCTCGGTGTTCATTTTTAAATTATTATTATTTTGGTATACAACTGAAAATAAGTATTTGTAGTACGATTATTCTTATTTTTTAAATTACGTTTAAGCTTTTTTAATATATTACTAATCACTATTATAAAAACAGTACGTGTGACAGTCATAGATTTATCTATGGTGACAGTAATGGGTAACAATAATCGTGGAACAGAATATTTCAAACACTTTAACCACAGATAATCACAGCTGTTGTTTAATTTGCCCATTGTATATGACATTTTAAATATTTTTTTCAAGACTTTCAAATTAAAAACATTCATTTTTAAACTTAGTAAAAAGAAAGTAATGAGTGATTTTATAATAACAAAACACCAGCAGATTTTAGAAATACCTCACATCTATTATGTTTCTTACCATCAGGAAATCCGTCTACTTGTTTGCCTTTCAAGGTTATAAAAAAACTAAATGCAAAACTTTAATAATCCATCAATTTAAATAACTAATTTATCCCCATAGACGATTAGGTTAAGCAAACACAGATATCTAGTTAGGAAACACACGTTTCCGATAGATACCAAATATTTTAATGAAGAGCTATAATTGCCAAAAGGCTCCACTGTTAGATATTTTGCGTAAATAACATAATCTCCAAACTAAGAAAATAACGAGCACTGTCGTGGTATCATTTAGTAAGAAGACGTCACAAATCTATACCAAGTACAGGTCATTGTGTCACTGACAAAACCCGAAGACATATTTAAATAGAGACCGCTTTTAAAATGTAAGTAAGTATCTTCACACCCAAAACCGCGGAGAATACCCACGACTAGCCGAAGATACTAAGTCCTACGTGTAATAATAAGTGGCAAGCCTAACGCCAACTAGGCACATACCTAATCCCGAGTAACGTTATGTTTAAGAAAAAATTGAAATCGAATCCAGACCTCAAGAAGTTAAATCCGACACCGGAACGTTAGACCACAGAGGCAAGACCGCCTTTAATGTAATAGAAAAGGTATCGCAACAAGGAAGTCTCCATTTACTCGACTATAACCTAATTTGTCCAAAACTTCATCAAACGTTTGCATCTAGCCCCAAAATGGAAGCTAGTTATAAGGATGCCTAATTAAGTTATAGGTCAAAGGTCATTTTATCAGCTTCGTTCGCACAAATAAGCTTAAACAAATTTACTTTAAATTGAACAATTATAAACTCTATCACCAGTCCAATGCAGCCTCTTAATATACAAAAAAAAATCGGGGTTTGTATTTTGTCATTGTTATTATAGACCGGGTGAGCGCGATTGATAAAATTATCTCGTTGAGTATCAGCATGAATTAATTATCAGAATAGATTAGGCACAGTGAAACAGTCGCGATTTGATAATTATTTTTTCAGAAAATAGCAAATGGATGGTCCTACATGAATTTTATCAATATCCTACTAAAAGTTTTTGAGTTACACTTAACAGTGCATACATTTTTCATTTTTCTTAACTTATCGAAATCCCCTTAATAGTTTAATCCAAATAAAATTATTTAATTTGCAATTTTCCATCAAAATTATGACGTAACAAAACAGGCAAAATAATGCGCTAAGAATGAATTGGACTTACCGGAAGCTAAAACTCCCAAATATATCCAGCTCCACACAACACACACCACTAAACTGTTTTATTGGCACCAACAATACACATACGACTAAAAACACAACGTACGTTTCGCTTCATAACCGAAGCATCATCAGGAGAATTCGACTTGAGAAGTCGAATTTTTTGGTGGAAAATTGCAAATTAAATAATTTTATTTGGATTTAAGTATCGATTTCCGCAAAGTAACGCCTTCTTCTATCCATTTCCCTTGGATCATGATAAAATCAATATGGTGGTTCTCGAAATCTTGAACCTAGAAAAAAAACCCATTTAAATCGGTTAGTTATGGGCCGACATGGGTAGCAAACTGATATTATTAATGATATGCATACACGGGGCAGACAGAGAGTATATAGTGCCAAATCTCACGACCCTTGCAGACCTTTCTGGCTTCCTCCACATTCATTATCCTTTTTATACAAACACGCCGATTTCAGAGACTCTCGGTCTTTTTTAATGACAAGTATTCTAAAATCCTTGGAACTGACCAAGTTGCCAATATTTTTATTTAGCGATCAATATTTTCCTAGTCTCGTATTTCAAGTGCCATTAGCACTTGAAATATTCAAAGATCTATATTAGGCAACCGTTGTTTTAAAATATCTTCATGCCCATATCCCTGGAGAGGTAGGTAGAGGCACAACGAGGGTACCCACGACCAGGAGTAGTAAGAAGTACCTACTTACACTTACTAAACATTTATTTTCGGGGTAAAAAAAAATTATGTCACTTTTGTACAAAGCTTTCCATTTTATTTTACCATATTTAGGTATCATATTCTCTCTAGTTAAATTATCCTTTACATAGATTGGGACAAAAAGTAACCTTTATGTTGAATGTGTTCATGTTATTGTAGTGTACTCGGGTTCGATTTCCGGGTCGGGCAACAAAAAGAAAAATTTGTTTTTTCCACTTTTGTAATAAAAAAAATGTTGCTCGGGATGGGATATGTGCTCGGTTGGCGATAGGCTTGCCACTTATCACATTGTGGGACTTAGTGCCTAAGGGTAATCGTCGGTGCCCTCGATGTGCCTCTGCCAACGTCTTCGGGGATATGAGCGTGAAAATACTTTTTTTACTCGGTTATGTTTCAAAGTTTTTTAAGGAATAAGGGAGCGAATAGTCGAATAAGCGTAAGAGACAATTACGGCGTACAGACAAAAAAGATGTTATAGGCGCGTTGCTGTCAGGTGGTTGGAAATATGCAAGTATGACAGGAACTAGAGAGAATCTGTCGGCAGGAATAGGCAAATCGATAGACCTACCCAAGCAAGTCGCTGCACAACACAGTACAGTGTCGTTAATATTGTGTTGTTTAAATTTATTTTTTAGTTTGTTAAATTTTTCTTTTTGTTAAACTGCAATTTTAAAGCATAATTTTAATTTCGTTTATTGATATGGTTAATCCACTTTGAAGTAGAGACTACGCTAGATAGAGACTAAGAGAGATGGAACCTCTGGCAAAAGTAGGCTCTACACATTCCTCCTTAAACTTTTAGTGTAAGGTAAAAAACTAAATTAATAAGCTGGCAAAGTGCAGCCCCTCCAAAATGTTTAGTGTAACTTTACGCAATATGGAAGTTACACCCGAACTCTGAGAGCAAAACAAATACAGCCTCATACGAACTAAGATTACACACGAATATGAAATAAACATTTTCATTTCAGTATAATATATCACAATACTAAACACATTTGTGATATTTTATTCGTATTTAAGTTGCACTGTAGTAAAACGCAAATTTTCAAATATTGATTCGTCATATTTGGATATTTGAAAGTTTTCTGAAAACTGTTGTTTGTCCCGTGTTTGTCCGGGCTCCTTTGCAGAATAAACCCTCTGTCTTCCTGCCAGGCAGCTTGTAAAAGGCGAGCACAGGCTTACCGTCACAAACACCGTGACGGAACTACAGAGAGTAGAAACTCTACCGTAGAGTTTCGCAACGACTCACCCGGATTTGTACCACCGTCTTATCTATTCCTGCCGCCATAACGTCCAACTTAACGTGTTCCGGTTCGGAGGTAACTAGTAAACTTACCTTTGTTAGAGGCCTAACATCCCGGCCTCAGGTTGGCAACGCACCATTACCACCTTTTAAACTTACAATTTTTTTTTCATTTTTTTACTTTCACTATTACAAAGTTATCTAAAAATAGCAAATCAAGTGACATTTGTTCATGTTCCTTACGTCACGCGTGTGGGAGCAGAGTCTACATTGGATGTTGAATTCACTGGCATACTAAACACGGTTTTAGTTCAGCGCTAAATTTCACTGCTTATGGGTATATTTAGTGCGTATTGGACTCACCAGTTAGTAAGCACTGGTTTAGTCCAGCATTCAATTTCATTGTATATCTATGGTATATTTAGTGAATGCTGGACTCACCACTTTGTAAGCGGTGCTTTTAGTTCAGCACTAAATTACATGACTTATGTCACTTGTTTGTGAGCAATGTTATTAGTCCAGCGCTAAATTTCATCCTAGTATCTTCAGTGAGTGCTGGACTTAACCATTTGTAAGAAATGTCTGGCATCATCATCATCTAGCATTTAAACTATGTGTTTGGTTGAGCTCCGAAGTTCATTGCGTATGGATATCTGTAGTATATGTTGGATTCACCTATGTGTACGACGATTTTAGTCCAGTCTTCACGTTTCTTGCATCTAAGCATAAAAAGTGTGTTTAGGACTCACCTAAGTTAGTTAACCTGGTTTTAGCATAGCTTCATCGCCTCTGTGGTCTAGCGGTCCGGTGTCAAACTTGACTTCTTGAGGTCCCGGGTTCGATCTCCGGGTCGGGCAACAAAAAAAAATTTTCAATTATCTAAAAAAATGACGTCCCCGGGATGGAATATGCACCCGGTTGGCGATAGGCTTGCCACCTATCACATTGTGGGACTTAGTGCCTTCGGCTAGTCGTGGCTGCCCTGGTTGTGCCTCTGCATGCCGGTTTAGCTATATGGGCTTGAAGATTCTTTACTTTACTTTAGCCCAGCGATAATATACGTATAAGTAAGTATATGTGTGTGTTCGACTCACCTAGTATGTAAACCATGTTTTTAGTCCAGCGCTGAAGTTCCTTGCGTATCGCGCGACGCTCCTGCTGGCAGCGCGCGAAGGAACACTCCATGGCACTGCAACCCTGGAAATAATTCATTTTAAATATACATTTTTCTTTCAATCAAATTTATTTATAAGTATTGAGATATATCGGGTAAGTTTTTTTTATAATTTGTTATTCCGTGCAGAAAGTGAAGTAAACTTGCTAATTATAGGACTAATATCTCGGTTACAGGCCAGCGATGGACTTATAACATCTATGGTGTCTATAGAGTACATGCCACAGTTATGTTTTACCATCTAACCTGTCATGTTCATATTTCCTATTTGTTACTTTAAAAACTTTTTCGTCTTTTATAAGTTACTCTATTGTTAACTAACCATATTATGTCATTACAAAATATGAATTTTACAAGTTTGTATTTTGTAGAAAGATGTGAAAACTTCAAAACAATAACTTTAAAACACTTCAAAAAAAATATATCAAGATATATATAAAACAAGTTATTTAAAAATTGTTTAAGTCCGTTTCTTTCCTATATTACAAAGTGTGAAATATTTTTTTATCAATGTATTAACAAGATATTATTATTCAGCTAATTTAACGAATTAACTCGTTGATCAACGAAAACACTTCGAGAAACTCGATTTTCCATTGATAGTCCGTTAGTAAGCTAACCAAAAGTGACATTTTATTCAGATGTCATAGTAATTGAACTCTTGTTAAACAGCTGTTATCAAGAGATTAATCGTAAATTAAAGTTAATTGGCATTTCGGAAACTGGCTGTAAGTAAAACAATGTGATAGGTGGCGGAAACTCATTCAAACCTTGGCAACGTTGGTTTATTAGAAATGGAATAGAACACATCTTAGGAGATGTCCAACCGGGGAATCGAATCCGTGACTTCATGAAGTCAATGTTCCACAAGACTAAAGAGGCGGTACTTTTATAGTTAATTTACTAAATTAAATTATTTTACCAAAATAAACTATAATTTATATAATAATAAAGTATTCCAATATCAGGTCGTTTATTATCCCGCAGGAACTTCCAGAGACAGGAGCATTGGGTTTTAAAAATGCATAAGAAATTTTGGGTCAGACGAGAATCTAACTTTTAAGTTTAAACAGTTTTAAAGTGTTTTCAAGTGAAATGGAGAGGATGTCTCGGTTTGGGATTCAGTATCCAAAATGTATTAGGAAACCTTTAAATATTTTGATAATAGAAACGTATCAAGCGGTTTACTGATATTAAATGATCATCATTATTTAGGAATAGATGCTTAAGAGAAATCACATTACCTTAATCTTCACGCCCATATCCCCGAATAGGTAGGCAGAGGTACAACCAAGGCACCCACAACTAGCTAAAGATACTAAGTCCCACAATGTGATAGGTGGCAAGCCTATCGCCAACCGGGCACAATTCCAATCCCGACCAACATTTTTTTTTTCGAAAATTGGAAAAATCCAATTTTCTTTTTGTTGGTCAACCCGGAATAATTATTTAAATCAAACTTATGATATAATTATTCAATCAGAATTTTGTTTATTTAAATGCCTGTCGCATAAATATAAGAAACAAAAATCTCAAAAGCTTTCTTTTTTAAAATTTTGTTGGACAGTTTACATTAATAAGAATGTAAACTATCCAGCAAAATTTATACACAAATTGCTTTTGTAAGCCCTTAACACTGGAATATTTTTCAATACAACATTTTTTTTTAATATACGTATATATGAACATAAGAAATTTAAGAAATAAATCTCAATAATTAATGACAAAAACATCTTTTAGATTTGTTTTATTTACATATAACTCTATTTCCGCGTATTCAACGTAAAATAAAATACAAAAAATATTTTAGCAATTTTAAAAATTCAAAAAAAATCATAAATTATCTCATATAAAGTGTAATGGTACAAAACATGTAGGTAACTCCTCAGCAATTCTCAACTATTTTTACTTAATTTTAAGACCAAAGAATATTAATGTTAAGGTTTTATATTTCTTAGCAAAAGTAGATACATAATTATTATTACCTATCTTTTGTTATTATACTTATCTGAAATTTTAAATTTAGCTTGTTTCTTATTTGTCAGTAAATAATATTAAATTCAAATAAAACAAATTCCTTACTGTATATGTCGAAGAATCGCTTCCAGCGAACCAGATTTAAGTAAAAAATTAAAATCAACATTTAATTATCAAATCATCAAAATTAAAAAATAATCTAATTTTTTCATTAAAAAAGTCACAAAACTAATTCCTGCCTCGAGGTTGTACTTAAATGGATATATCTTATTTATTCATCAATTAACAATATTTATATGTTACTGTATAAACTTTTAAGCGTCAAACTGTATAATGTGTTCTTAATTCAATTTTATCCGTATTAGAGTCGGATAGATCCAATTACTGGAACATTCATCGTATCGACTGCGCCGGTCAACGCCCCGAGCTAACGGAATTCCTCGAAAAACCTCCGCTCTCATCAAGAAACACCCTTGTGCACCACCCACCGAATATGCCCGAACCACCCGATTCTGGCCCCCAAATTCTTATAGGAGAATTCGTTTGTTCATCGCCACTCGCGACAGCGACTTGCCTAAATCTCGATTATAGCAACTTGTCTTAAACAGTCTCCATAAACAAATGTGTTTTTTTTTTTAAATTTAATTGTTTAGGCGAATCAACAACAGGTTTCAGGTTTCAAAGTTTGTGTTTTAATACTTAAGATTATCTTGTATTTTGTAATAGTTTAACAAGCTGCGTAGGAGTATATGATTAGGCGGGAACAGACTGCTACATCATTGCACAGATTATTTGACGTTGACAGCTACTTCTTCTTCTTTTAACGTTCAAACGGCGTGAACAACTCTAATATAATTTTTTTTCTATGATGCACTGTAACAATGGATTCTTTCCAACAGAATACTTTAATTTTATTATTTTAAATAATTATAAATACCATTGTGAATGTATTATCAAATTATCTTACACCTAAGATTTTAATTAGAAAATTCTGAAACTTCTTGCATTAACATTATATATACACCACCCACTAATAGTATACCCGAAACACCATTTTCCGTTCAGTTACATTACAGATTTTTCTAAAAAAACTAGTAGGTAAGTTATAAAAATGATGACTCAAAACGCTTACTTTAATTGATAAAAATTAAGAAAAACAATAATATATTATATTGACAGAATTATCTTTAAAGTCTTATTAAAGCAGTGTTCTGAGACTTGCATATAAACGAGTGAAGTACGTATCAGGTGTAAACGGTCCATTATTCGAACTCCAGACGAACGGGGAGGCACGGGGGTATCGCGAAACTATTCTTATTTTAAAATCTCTCTCCACGGAATATGCCACGAAGAGGTTCTTATTTTAAAAATATCACGCTCCACCGAAATTTTCTTATTTTTAAAACTCGAGGGGGGTGCGAAATGTTCTTCCGAAACCCACCCGGCGCTAACGGCCAGTAATAATTTTCTTATTCGAACTGTTATGGCTTACTTGAGTAATAAAGGACGTGTTATGTAATATTGATTGTAACATAGAGTGGGAAAATAGTTTAGTTTTGTATACGTTTTGTAATATGTGGAATATTATCAATTTCTAAATTCAATAGCTAACGGCTTCATTTGAAACTTAAAATGTAAATTAATTTAGTTATATTATAACTTGGAAAAAATATATGTTTAGTTAATTTGATAAAAACTAAGTGTTTTTGACAACACGCGCAATATTTGTAATTTTAAAATTGTATTATTTTAGTATCCAAAGGTTGAGTTATGAAGAACGCTAATAGATATAAACTTTTTTCTGGTGTTAAAATGAAATTTAAATGAAAAAAATATTCATGTAATAGTTAATTTTAATGCTTGAATTTCAAAAAGATTTTTGATAGCTTCTCGTGTGTAACATATATATAAAAAACAAAACAAACTTAATTAAATTGAAAATAAGTACATATTATTGAATCGATGAATTGCATCGAAGTGTGTGTGATAGTTAATTGTGTTAATATTTTTGTAATTCTTTATTTGTCCAAAATGATAAACAAAAAAATATTTAAGTACGTAACCGTTGTAAGATTGCTTTGTCTAAAAATGTTTTAGTTTGTTAAATAATTGTCGCAAGATTTCATTGTCTAAAAAGTAATTGAAATTCAAATTTATTTGTTTAAAAAACGAATTGAGATTCATTTCAATATAAGAATGGAGCGAATAACACTGGCCAGCAAAGAATAACGCTGCACCGAAAATCTTTTTTAAAAACTTATAAAAGAAGGGAGGTTCGTTCTTCCGAAATCCACCCCCACCCGGTGGCCAGTTATGATATTCTTATTTTAAAATCGCTTGGAGCGTTCGGTTTCTGTTATTAAGACTGTATATATGCGTCTTTAAAGCCGGGGTCCGTCTAAGACGAAGCACAAACGCACAAAGGACGGGGCCCATATTCATATTCATGTCTTAACTAGGTTTTTGCCTTTGGCTTTACTTATATGAATATTTTAGTCTTTGGTACAACTGAAAAAGGACCGAAAAGATGTGATACTTTCTTTGTAAATAATTTCCTTTGTTAGTTTAACTGTAGCATTATTTTTGCTATGTTTTTTGGGAAGAATTAGCTTTGGTTTTAAACTGTAGCTCTGTTTAGGACATACGTTGGTCTTCGGAACACATTTGGACTAGAAAGTCTCGGGTTCAATCGTAATCTGATTTTTCGTCGACTACATGACATGATTACGAGTTTAAGTAGGGAGATGCGATAAACTCCTTTGTGTCCTGAATAGCAGAATCCATACTATGGACATATATGGATTCGAAAATCTTTCTGCCTCTCTTTTAGGCTTCCACGCTTAAAGCGCAATATCGATTTTAAGAAAATTTGATATCCATATAGTTAAAGATCCAAGTTCAAGAGTAGGTTACATTTCAAAAATATATATATATATATATATATAATAGAGGATAAAAGTATATGTATGACAAAATATTTAACGCTAATGAAGTCACAGGTTAACACTAAACAGTAACCATAATGAAGCATTAAAAAATGAAACAATGTAGAAAGAACATGCCGGTACAAAGTTTGGTGATACACGTTGCACTATAACCATTTTTTCGCACTATGGTTAATCGTAATATGCTTAATAATATTTATAAAATATTTATCTTGATGCTGACATAGTTTTGGACTGTTTCTCGCGGTCAAGAGGTTTCTAACTTCTTCCTTCAGAAAAACTTAGCGACCTGTTGCTGAGTGTGTGTGAGTGTGAATGTGTTTCTGTCTGTCTAAAGAGATAAGATTCGGCTTTTGATATACACTATAGATATTACAGTGCTAATAAAAATTAACTAATTAAAACACGAAATTTGTGGAGTTAGGTCACACAATTTTTGTTTTTTACATTTAAAGTTATCCAACAAACATTTTAAATTTATTTTTAATGTTTATTTTGGTTATATTGTCAATCAAATTTTTTTCCATTCCCATATCCCCTAAAAAGTAGGGGGAGGTACAACCAGGGCGCCTATGACTAGCCGAATACACTACACCCGTATTCAAGAAGCATATTTGGCTAAGTAATGAAGCACCGCTGCTGTGCGAAATACACCATTTAGCTATGCGTTGCTTGCGTCAAGCTATCTAATTCATAAACAATACTTAGAACTTACTTAGCTAGAAAAGCTCATAGTATTGAAACCAGTTCTGTGATTGGTCCGTTTGTTGTAGCGTACTTCACTCTGCTTTGAACATATTATCATGTCATGGTCAAACCACAGCAAATGCAAATCGAAATAACCTATTTTATCGACGGCCGTAATTAAGTGATATTTAATTTATTTTTTTGTTCGACTGTTATTTGTGTATGTAGTATAGGATTTTGGATATTACGTTTAATTTTTTGTGTATATTAGTTAATTTATTCTTTTTTGAATATAAATTATCAGTCTCTTTCTCGCTGCTTTAATCTATTTTAATTAATTATTTTTTTAGTACCTATTCATTATTCACTTACAATTGTTATAAATAAAAGTATCTTCACTCCCATATCCCCAAAGAGGTAGGCAGAGGCACAACCAGGGCACCCACGACTAGCCGAAGAGACTGAGTCCCACAATGTGATAGGTGGCAAGCCTATCGCCAACCGGGCACATATCCTATACCGAGCAACATTTTTTTTATTAGAAAATTGGAAAAACCCAATTTTGCTTTTTGTTGCCCGACCCGGGATTCGAACCCGGGACCTCATGCAGTCGAGTCCAACAACTGAACCGCTAGACCACAGAGGCGATAAATAAACAACCTCAAAATTTTGACTTGAGACAAACAACACTCTTCCTCACTGCTGAAATCCGTTATTCTTATTTTTAATACCTACCTATTAATTATTAACTTACAATTGTTACAAATAAACAACTTTAAAACTTCGACGTGACACAAACAATTTGATGCTATGCATTCCTTAAAATAGCTCGGTAGCTATCTTAGCTATGCGTCGATTTTGTCGAACGCATAGTGATTGAATTCACTATGCGTTCACATTGAATATGAATAGGTTTGACTGTCCCTATGCGTTCGTGGGTACTATGAGACCTCATAGTGTTGTTTATGAAAACGGGTTTATGTCCCACAATGTGATAGACGACAAGTCAATCACCAACCGGGCACGTATCCAATCCCGGGCAACGTTACTTTTTTTGTTTGTTTAGAAATTTGAATTTAGGTATAATATACTTTCTCAATTTTTTTATTGCCTGACCCAAGAATCGAACCCCGGACATCAAGAAGTAAAGTCTGACGCTACTACAGTGGACCGCTAAACCACAGAGGCGATTTAATCTAGTCCTTAGGAAATTTGTCTAGTACTCGTAGAACTATGAACCTAGTCGGTGCGTCGCTGTCCTGTGGCTAGAGTGTTGGGCCAAATTTAATGACCTTTATTGGTTCGGTCATGCGAAAAAATTCAACCCTGCTCTGTTATTTTAATTTATTTAAAATGTACCTTTACGTTAAGAACTACTTAAAAATCCCTTTCGAGGCTTACGCGTGATCATACAGCCTTCATCAAAACGGAGCGCAGTATTTCGCTATTAAATTTTCATTCTCCTTTGGGAATCGTGCTTCACCTAAACCGCGTACGCTGAAAATTGGAAAATTCTTGACTATGAATTATATTCTCCAGTTGAAAAAATGAACAATACTTAAAAGAATCAACGGAACTTATAACATCATAAATTAGTAAAATGTGTAAAGAAATACTCAAACTTAATTCCAAAACTTAAAAAACTCAATTGTAATTATTTAAATTTATATAATATAAAACAAAGTCGTTTTGGTTACACTACTTATAACTCAAGAACGGTTGAACTGGTTTAACTTAAATTTGATAGGAGGTAGCTTTAAACCAGGCGACAGACAAAGTATACTTTTTATCCCGTTCAACTTTGAGAAAACTAGGAAAAACAACATTTTCATTTTTCCCATACAAAATGAACGGGCGAAACAGCTCGCCGGAGCAGCTAGTTTTTAAATAAAATAAATTTTCATGATAGAAGACATTTTTGCAATTTACAAACAAATTTTCTGTTGTCATTCTTATCACTGTAACGGCGTGTTCTGTGTATTCTAATAAACTCATTAAATGGGTCATACATAGGGCACACTAAAAGTTTTGCACTTCTAGTTAATCAGAATTATTTGAATTTTGAATGATATATTTTTAAAACGTTGCAAGCTTCTTAGTAATGAAAAAAAAATTACCGAGAAAAATTTGTCAATTGCTTTTCATCACACAAACATCAAAGAAAATCAAATCAAAAATCTACGCACGCAACGAAAATGGAATTAAATGGAAAAGATTTTAGAGCGATTATTTTCTAGCCCGGTGATGTTGTTAAAGTCTATAAAGTCTATAGTACATACACAACAGTAGTCATTTCGAAAAAAAAAAGCGATTATTTTTTATGATTTTAAAAGTTCTCTTTCTCCGCAAGACGGTGCCGCTCATCTTTAAAATGCTTTTGGGAGAGAAGCACCATGTTTGAGCACCTTGGGGCGATGGAGGTCGAGTTTCTTTTCATGACGAATTTCCTTAAGGGCGGCCTTCAACTGCCGTCAACGAAATGGCTACTGTTAAGCGGTTAATTGAAGAAAACTTCCGGATTACCTATGAGACAATTTGAGGACTATTGGGGATTGCTGTGAGCCAAATTCAGAAAATTTTACACGAAGAATTGAAAGTTCGGAAACTTTGTTGTCGTTGGATCCTTCAATAAGTGACAGCGGAGCAGAAGCGGGCTCGCTTGGAATAGTGCTCACAGATGCTACTGAAATACGAACACGGACATTCTAATGCTATTTATGACATTTTCACAGGAGACAAAACATGGATTTATTGTTTGGAAACCGAAAAAAATAGCAATCTTGCGAATGGGTGTTTGAAAATGAGAACAGGCCAACAAAAGTGAGACAGGCGAGAAACGTTGGTAAAAAAATTATCGCGTTTTTTTCTCAGCTACGGGTCCCATCTGTACAATTCCACTTGAAAATCAAAATAGTGTAAGCGCCATTCTATGTATTCTATCATTTGTTTACCCAGGTTTTAGAAAAAGTTCGCAAAAGACGACCTAAAAGCCGCATTCTCCTTCACCATGATAACGCTTCTTCACACACGGCCAACAAAACAAAGTCATTTTTAGCTTCCGAAAAAGTACATCTCTTCACTCATCCTACGCATGACCCCGACCTAGCATCATGTGATTTCCGTATTTTCCCCAAAATCAAAGATTTAATGAAAGGTTTTTCTTTTACCAACTCTGAAGAGGTAGTGATAGCGTTCAATCAGCACGTAGAAAACATGCCTTCAGATCTGTGATCCTCCTGTTTTAAAAAACGGTTTGATCGCATGAAAAAATGTTTGAAATGTAAAGGAGATTATTTTGAAAAGCAATAATGATGATTTTTTTTATGATACTGTGAAGCAAACAAGCAGACGGATTTCCTAATGGTAAAAAATTCACGCCGCCTAGAGACACCAAAGGTGGGAATGGTGCGTTGCCAACTTGACGCCGGGTCGTTAGAACTCGAGCAAAAGTAAGTTTACCGGCTACCTTACCCTCCAAACCAGAACACGTCATGACGTTATGGCGGCAGGAATAGGTATGGCGGTGGTACCAAACTGGGTGAGTCGCTGCAAAACTCTACCACCTAGTCAGATGTCACGGTGTTAGTGGTGGTAAGCCTATGCTCGCCTTCTGTAATGGAGCCCGGACCAACACAGGACCAACACAAAAAATTTGGTCATAACATGTTGTTTTTTAAATTACGCTAAACTTATAGTGTGACCTACGGATACCATTACCATGCTTTATGAATCTAGACATTTACATTTCTAGCTAACATGAAATGTCTAAAACCCTGAAGGTCTTAGCACCCTATTGTTAAAAAAGAAAAATTATGGTCTGTAGTCTGTAATGTAAAAACAGTAAATATTACTTTCGTTCACTTCCACAAATATTATGGTGGTCTTAAGTTGCTCACTATAAATGGAGTTAACAATAAATATTAGTTAAGCAATACAATTTATTTAGAAACACTTGTACTTTCCACAATATATATCTTTTTTTTTATTTTTATGGTTCAGCCAACCGGTCAAGAATGGAATTCCACCAAGCACCGACGATAAGAAGTATAGTAAGCAATAAATCATTAAACTATGGTATTGAAATTTATTAAAAGTAACACTTTCTGTGCTTGGCATAAATTTAAAAATGTTTTAAGAACAAAAACTAGCTTAAATTTTAGAGCGTTGTTAGCGGGAGATGTAAACTGTGGGTTCCATCATAGTCTGTGTGACGTTTTCTTATCTTAAGACATGATTAACTTGTTTAATGTCAAAAGCAACATAATTTTACGACCGACAAAATTAATTTCCTTTGGCTTACTAAAAAAAAACCTATAAGAATATTTAATCTATGTCACAAAGAACGTACATTCTGATTTATTCATTGCATTCTCGAACGCAAATGCCGTTACCAACAAATGCATGCTAATTTCTCATCGAAAAAAGCTAATCAATAATCTTTCCCGCCAATTTCAATTGCTGTCGAATTTAGGTTCCACCCGCACCCCCAGATCATTACGATATTTTTGTCTCTCTCTTTCTTAAGACACTTTATATGTTTGTTTCGTCTTGGATAAGATCGAGGATCGGGCAACTAGATAAAATTGGTTTATATTTTTCTGTGACATAATGAAAGTCAAAGCAGGCACTAGAAATCGGTTCACCGCAGAAGAATGGTTATGTTTTCAAGTTGTTTGTACGTCATATGTTTTTTACAGGCATTTAAACGAATTTTCTAATAAGCAACCATATGGATGATAAACCATGAATCTAAAGACATTTTGTGAGTTTTCAACTAGAGTCTAGGATGAAGTAGGCAGAGGCACAACCAGGACACCTACGACTTGCCGAAGACACTAAGTCCCACAATGTGATAGGTGGCAAACCTGTCGTCAACCGGGCACTTATCCAACCCCGGGCAATGTTATTGTTATTAGAAAATTGAAAATACACATTTTCTATTATTTTGTTGCCCGACTCGGGTATCGAACCCGGGACCTCAAGAAGCCAAGTCCACCGTCGGACCGCTAGACCACATCTTTTATTTTGTTTAGGCATATGAATAATAAATAAATTACTTTCTCCGGACAAAATACCTATATTAAATCCAACCCTTATAGAAGAAAATTGTGTGCTAGCACATGATTTCTGTTTCGTCTTTTTGGTTACTTTTAATAACGGCAGAAATTTTTAATGGGTTGGATACTTTATCAAAATGAGTAACTTTAACCTATGTAATAAAACTGTATAAAATTAGATTAACATGAGTTAAATGGCGACTAAAATGAGCAGCAGAACATTTTCAGCATTTTTCGAATTTTTGACTATTTGTTAACAATTCACGACAAAACTAAACCAACTGTGACGAAATTGAGCTGGCGAGGCTCTATGTTCCGAGGAAGTTTGTAGACTAATTTTTGTCTCGTTTTTTTAAGGTTTTTTTATGATACTGGAAGGCAAGCAGACGGATTTCCTGATGGTAAGAAATTCACGCCGCCTAGACACCAAAGGTGGTAATGGTGCGTTGCCAACCTGAGGCCAGGATGTTAAGCCGTGAGCAAATGTAAGTACACCGGCTACCTGATCCTCCCAACCGGAACACGTCGACTGCAAGCACTGACGTTATAGCGGCAGAAATAAATAAGGCGATGGTACCAATCCGGGTAAGGTGGTGCGAAACTCTACCACCTTGTATAATGTCAAGGTAGTAGTGACGGTAAGCCTATGCTTGCCTTTAATAGCTGCCTGGCAGGAGGGCAGAAAGGCAGAAAGGATTTCGACCGCCTTTGCAGAATAGACCATCTGCCTTCCAACACGAGGAAAATCCCGTTCTAGTGGAAAAAGTTAAAACGCAAACCTGGCTATAATTTAGAAACACCATTTCAATTTGCATTAAGAAGTCACTTATTGCGTAATTAAATTTGCATGTCTAATCCATTATCAATGTAAAATATTGCCACTTATCATCTATTACCTATTATTATCTAATTATTCAGCCTTTGGTATTTAATCAGATGTACGTGGAACATGAATATTTTTAGACAGTAATGAAAACCAGACAAAGCAAATCTAGAATTGTACATATTGTGCAAAAATAGAATAGAATAAAATATATTTTTATTCACATTCACCTTACAAGAGGCACTTGTGACGAGTCTATATAATATTAAAACTACCACCGGATCGGAACGCGGCCACATACTGATAAGATCCAGCAAGAAACTCAGCGGGCTGCCTTTTTTCCTTGTTTTTTTCCTTATTGTTCTTTTCCTTTCTTTTGTTTTACTTTGGATCTTCCAAAGATTTTCAGGTCGTGTATTTAAATCCAAAAACTACCACCGGATCGGAACGCGGTCACACACAGAGGAGATCCGGCAAGAAACTCAGCGGGCTGTCTTGGGCTGTCTAATGATTGTGTCATAAGCTTAATGTACTTATTAATTAATTTACTAATTTTTAGCAATTTTCTTTCCATCATATATTATATTGCCAGGCACGTTTTAGCAACTTCTGCACAAAATATGGGCCTGTCTATCCGTCTTGGTATGTCTGTTTTGTACCTTCATGTTTATTATAAAAGTCAAACTGCAATAACCCGATTTTTTCATTATACAGGGATATCATCTACGTAAACAAAAGGTAACACCTCGGAAGTAAGCCCTTTTACGAATTGGCTAAACAAAACTACATATAAATAAAGTCTTTATACATAAAAATTGTTTACTGACACTCTCGTTATCGAATTCTTTCTATTTTTGGAAAATGATAATGGTGAGTACTGAAGTAGCGAGTTCATGCACGTCATTAATATTTAGAAACTTCTAACGAGTATAGCAGACAGGCATATTTAGACACAGACGTACCTGTAATATCTATGGCGTATAATGTACATAGACCATATCATGGTAAGGTACACCTTACTATCAGGAGAACCGTTTGTTTGTTTTCCTATATTCGCTGTAAAATGTGCAAGCCAACGTAAAGAAGGAATAACATTTTCTTAATTTAAACTAAGAATACACTTGGAGAAAAATAATTTAGTATTTGTCATGTTGGTCGCGCTGTGTAGCTGTTGGCGGACCGGGGGCTATTCCTAACAGTGATATGTCCTGGCTTAATCCCTGGTGAGAGTGTATCCGTACAGGAGTGGGTATGTGGGTGTGCAAACACAGACTTCAATACGTTAGACATAGAATTTGAAGTAAATACACATTTTTAAGTAATATCAAACTGACTGTCACTGCGAACTTCGTTACAGTTCAGTTTACACGGAAAAAAATTAAGTGGTATTTTACTAGTTGCTTTGCAGGTTTATCCATTTTCTTTTCTTTAAACTTTTCCTGGACTTCCACAAACAATTTAAAATCAAAATAGGCTAAATCGGTACAGTTGTTTGGAAGGTAGAGCTTACATATTATGTTTCGGCGATTAATTTTAATACATATAGATGTATTATAGCTAGAGCCGACCATTGATCATAAGATCTGTTACTGTATCGCAAATGTGTCCAAATGCTGATCCAACTGGTCTGTTTTCTATCTTAGTAGCTCAATAAGTTATATGTTTGTGGCTTCTTGGAATCAGGTTTACAACCTGAAAAGCCTGTTCTATTATTATTCTAACTCTATGATTTGAAATATTTTCCCGTAACGTGGCACACTGAATTGATGTTTTTAATTAGTTAGGAACGCTTTTCGTCGGTCGCGTGTATGGCATCTTATTATTATTTATTAAATTAATTAATAAATGCGGTTATCGTGATTTATTTATGTGTTATTGGTACTGTTTATTTAAATTAGCAGCTGTTAAAGAATGTTTGCACTTATTTTGTTTTTGTGTAGAGTTAGGATTATCTTTGGGTTAGACATAATATAATAATTTAAACATATATTCAGCTAATTCAAATATATGATCATCGTTTAATTTAACCAGAGACTATGGAAGCGTTTCATTAGTAAATAAGTAAGTATCTTCACTCCCATATCGTCGAAGAGGTAAGCAGAGGCACAACCAGTGCACCCACGACTAGCCGAAGACACTAATTCCCACAATGTGATAGGTGGCAAGCCTATCGTTAACCGGGCGCATATCCAATCCCGAGCAATGTTTTCTTTTTATTGGAATATTGGAAAAACCCAATTTTCTTTTTGTTGCCCGACCCGGGTATCGAACCCGGGACCTCATGCCGTCAAGTCCGACAACTGAACCGCTAGACTACAGAGGTGATTAGTGAGCAATATCTTAATTTATCTATATTTGCATACACACACATAAGCTACTACTAATAAGAATTCATATAATATGTGTTATACAGGGTGTATTTGACACCATAACGAAAACTTCCGTGGTAGTTTAGATACATATCAGACTTCAAAATTCCTCTCACTGTTTTTGTCAGTAACAAGTGGTTAAATGTTTAGTTTTCAACCCGCAATGTATAGCGAACAAAGTATATGCATTAAGCCGCGCGTTGCGAGCTGTAAGCGCCGACCTAATACTCTGTTTTATTACATTGCTGTTTTCTGTAAAAATGTGTTATTTATTAGATATTAAATATAAATCGAGTTGCGTTAGATAGTATTAGTGAAATAACAGTAAAATAAAAAAAATACAAACAATTTTAAAAAATTCATGCAATTTCCGACACAAAATTCCAACTACCTATGCAAGTCTATCATGTACAGAATCCATGGTTTCATTTTTCGTTACGCTGTCATTTAGGTACACGGTGTATAAAATATTCTATAAATATATGTATGGTAATATAAGAAGGGATACTAATTTTTTAGAGAACTACTATAGGATACTATTTTTTTTTTAAATGACCAATATTTAAGAATATAATATCTACAATTTACACTCCAAATCATACGAATACAGTAGTTCTATTTAAATTATGCGCTTCGGCTTGTTCGGCGTTAAAAATGTATTTTAAAGATATCTGTATAGTGTTGTTATTACATATAATTAATCATTTCGCTTAAATTAAGATTAGGTCAGCCAATTTAAAAATAAAAGTATAAAGTATAAAAAGCGTAAAAAGCGTAAAGCCGAAGCGCATAATTAAAACAGTAGTTCTGTACGAGCTCACAAACTGCATTATGTTTTAGAATTTATCTTAACAGACTAGCCATTTCGATCAAATGGCTTTTAAACAATGGCGTCCACGAAAGCCGCCGTCTTATTGGCAGTTTAAAGTTTAATTGAATACACAATTCGCGTGAAACTATTTCAAAGTTGAGCTGAAAATGTAAAACGAAACGGCAACCCGGGCCGCTTCCTCAAACTTGTCTTTGTTCAAAATTCTATAGCCGAGTGAAGTTTGTCGCCGCGCCTCCGCCACCTATATGGGATTTCCATCGAGAAGTATTTTACCTAACTCACATATTTTCAATTAACTGCACACGGCTTTGCTTCATTGACCGACTTTCAGAAGAGGTGATACGACTTTAACTGGATTTTCTTTTGTGACCTCAGGACTTTTATTGGATGAACCAATTTTGATAATTGAAAGCAGCTTTCTTGATGTTCATATTTAAATTTGGTAAAAGTTAAACAAATGGTATCCTTAATACTGTGTGTTTTTGTTTACTTACATGATCCGATATTGTAATTTAAATCGGTTTCTAACGGTTTTAGCAGCTTTTAATTATTTTAGTACATCTACTTTTAGACAGGTTTGTCAAGATCGTGAGGTCTGGCACTCGATACTCTCTGGCTAACCTGTAAGGCATGAAGATGCGTATGTATGTATGTAGCTACTTATATTTTTTAATAAAATATAGCTTAAATTAATTTTTCTATAAATTTTAAAGAAAGAAAAAATTTCGCCCCAGACAGGATTTGAACCTGTAACCTTTCGTCTCAAGAACAGGGCAAGTGCTAAAATAAAAATACGTTGCGAGAAACGAAAGTTATGGCCATTCTAAAATGTGAATTTCATCTGTAATGATGAACTCATTTGGTGGGTACTCAGAATTGTGTATCTATAGGACATAACTACCCGCGTTAACGGGTTAGAAAGGAATTAAAAATTTCGCCACGGGACTTTATTCCTCAGTAGCTCAATTGGTTAGAGCATTCGTCGGCTTGAGACGAAAGGTTACAGGTTCAAATCCTGTCTGGGGCGAAAAAAAATTTTCTTTCTTTAAAATTTATAGAAAATTTATCCCAAGCACAGGGCAAGTGCTAAAATAAAAATACGTTAAATTAATTATTTTAATAATGAAAGGCTGTTAATTTTTTATTTTATTTTAAGTTAAACTTTATTAAGTCTATGTAACTGTAGAAGCTATCTACAGTTAGATATACTTAATAAATTGAAATCGGCCGGATCCAGCGTAGTGACATTGGTAGACATTGGTGTATGTACCCGTTTTAGTGTGTGTACATTAACCTTGATCACGTGAGGCTGGACCAATGATCACTGGACATTTTCGTATTTGCAGTTAAACTTTCTCCTATGAAGTGTGTTATGTGATTTACTACCTGGCTCTAAGTTTTTATGACTCCCTAGTAGTTGAAAGCTTTAATAAATGTACCTAAAAGGACCAGAGGTTAATGGTGTATTTCCATGACATTGTAAGAATCCTATATAAATAGTCAATCAATAATTTTTGTCTTTTTATACCAATTTCCTAGCGAGATCCTTTCCTCTGGCCATACCATAGACTTAAAATACCAGCCTCGCCTTTAGTTTTTAACTGCAGTAGTAGTACGTGGTAGTGCTAATTCCCAACGCACTTTCGATATTTTTAGAAGATTTCTTACCATCAGCTATGGGTGTTCGCCTAGGTACCTTTAAAGTAAAAAATGTTTTTTAAACAACAATCCAACTATTAATCCTTAAAAAAAACCGAATCACTTTTTAAACTCGTGACAACCTGTTAGGTACTGTTTTTAAAAACGTGATGATGTCCTCAGAATGTTTAATTTGAGATAGCAACATACAGGCGTACATTATTATAGTATGGGTAAATGCATAAACTAATACTGAAACAGATACACAAAATGTTATGCAGAGAAGTTTTATTATCTACGAAAGTTGGACGTATAGCACCTATTTATTGTAGGAATACCTGTTGCAGAGCCACGTCGGCTTTTGTTTTTGTTGATCGTTCCCTAGTTTGGGCGCAGTTCGCCGCCGGCCGCTTCGAACAGTTCCAACAAGTTTATTAGCACCACGTGGTAGGCTTTACGTGATACTGAATACGATGGATTTATTTGGAGAAGCGGTTTGAAAATGGAACACTTTTTGTAACAAATAAGTTTTGAAAATAGAACACTTTTTGAAGAGGCAATTCGTATCTATATAGGTTTAAAAATCGAATACTATTTTTGTAAATGGCACACCTTTACATTTCAATTTCGAATTGAATTGTCTTGCAGCAAATAATTTAGTAATTAATGGACTTGCGAACTTCAATTTATCTTTTTGTTGGTTTTTCAACACAACATTTTAAACTCGATAATTAAAACTTTTAATACTTATTACTAAATGAGTAACCTATTCAAAGTGATGAAATATACATTCAATAAAAAAAACAATAGGTATAACAGTTGATTTATAGATAAATGATAATGAAACTGTGGACATAGTTTTAAAAATGGAATGAGAGACTTTAGGAATTTAAACTTAAATCGTCGCGAATTAATAACATTTTTAATTATTTATACGGGATACTCACGATCTCTTTTTATTTTATCCCGTATAAATAATTAAAAATGAGACTTTAGGAAATTACACACACATAAATTAAAATACGTAACTTAAGAAAAAGAAAAAATAATATGTTGCCTAAATAGACATGATAAAGACTTTTAAAAACGTGTTTTTGTTTTGATATTAAATTAAGTTTTTGGTATAAATGATACCTATCCATTTTCTACTAGAAATTCCTATCAGCTGTTAAGTTCTAAGCATCAAATCTAATATCTACTTCCGGTCCAGGTAAAAATGTTTTTTCTTTTTAAATTCGAAATAGCTAACATTCAATTTTATTTTGTCATGAATTAACTTTATAATGAGTATATATAATTATACTAAGTATTATATTCATATATGTATTCAGTACGTTTATTTGTAATCAAATAAATTTTAAATTAGTGATATAAAATCAAAACATAGGTTTTTTCCATATTTTTTATGAACATTCGCTATCGTCATAGCGAATGTTCATAAAAAATATGGAAAAAAGCGCAAAAAGACTTGAACTTTTCATTTTAATGAAAATAGAATTTTTATCTCAATCTAGTCCTATAAATTAGGTATGTATTTTAAGCAGTTTACCACTTATAACTATTTTTAATTGCATGTGAAATTTTCATAATGTGAAAATTAAGTATTTGTCTATATATAGTTATTTAGAAACAACAATCTATATCTCTTTCTAGTATTAATTTTAAATAT
>NJDC01000167.1:10294-27583 GCA_002245475.1 Calephelis virginiensis
GTTAAAAAGGGTTACTATATTTGTCAAGTACCTGAGGGGAACAACACAATACTATCACAAAATCTCCACTCCATCACGTCATACTCTCCATGATTAGTAAATGCAATATTAGGGCTCGCTACGAAGCGTTATTGCTGAAATATATCGTATAAATGCACAACGGTCCGTTGCAGCCGCAAACCTACGCACTGCGGCACTAAATAATTAAAAATCTTATACGACTTTTATCTTATAAAAGTCGTTTGAATTAAAATACTAAGAATATTTTAAAATAGGTTTTGCTTTAATCTCATAATCTCTGAGAATAGACGGAATTGTTTTAGTATTTAGTAATTATTTAGTATTTAAATAATTTCGTAATTTAGTTTAGAGTAGTCATTTGCTCCTCCCTCCCATGTTCTTAAGCCTTGACGTGACATAAGGATCAGTACCCGGGGTATTTCTGAGTCCCCGCATGATATTATTGCATAGAGGTGTCTGCTTATCTATATCCTTTGCTAATCTTTGGATTAGATCGAGGAAAATCAGCCAAGAAGGATTGTGGTATGGCAGCTGTGTGGCCTGCGAAGAGGTATGGGTTCTACTGTATTGCTAATCGTGGAGTGATAGATGAAAGGAAGGATGCCTTTTGCCTGAGATTGCAATGTAGTGCGCGCGAAATACCACGCACGTTCAATCGAATAAATTCAGATATTCCGCATTATTGAATGAATTTCCAAAGAGGGATCTCGAAATCCCGTTTCGCCAATTAAAGTAAAGGTAAACAAGTAAAGTGAGAAAGTATGCGCAAGTGTTCTCATAGTTCCAATACTTGGTAAAGCAGTAGACACCGTCAGATTTTAGTCAATGTGAACCTAACGAAACCCCGTGACAAATGGAGTAGTTACTAATGCATATTTAACGATGAACAATAAAGGTGAGAGTCTGTGAGGTAATAACGGTGATAGAGTAAATAGTGTCTGTGACATATATCCTTGCATAAATAAGAAACAAAGAATTGTTAACATTTTTTCGAATATCAATGTTTTTTTGTTGTTTGATTGATTGAATAGAAACATTCTTAAACAATGACTTGCATACGCTTATGAAAAGCGTCGTATAATTTTCGCAAAACATATCAATCAATATGAAATAAAAATAAAACATTTTAAAGGGCTTGTGTTAAATCTTTTTAACACAATATGCCCAAAATAAGCTATTGAAGCTCTTAAAATAGACATCAAATGGGACAACTTGTAAAATTTAAATTTGATATTAAAGCACACCTACGCCTAAGGACATGTTTCGTTTGAGGGCTGCGATCACGAATTATAACTAGAATAAGAAATAGAACAACAAGAGCACAGCACATCTTTTGGCAATATCTATGTATTGTGTACATGTCGGTGCAATTAAACACCTGTACAGAGCGCCAGCCGGTCGCTTCATAAACAACGCGACTCATCCCTTCTACTTGTGTGGCAGCAGGGACGGATGCAATAAAAGCAACCACTCGCCACGCCTGAGCTCAGATGCGAGCTAGCCTTCGTGAAAAACGGAACGCTCCTGCGTTTTAATAACGCTCTGAGTTCTTAAGTTATTTTGTCATTAATAACTATATTTTAAGATTGTTCAGATTATTAATTAAAGTCGTTGATAAATAGTTTATAAAAGAAATACGATTTGTTTATCATGAACCCGGAGAATACTCCAACATACATAGATAGAATTAGAATCTTCCGCAGCGTCAAATTTAAAAAACTAGGAGACGGTCCTATTATAAAAATTCTGCGGATTTCATTTTTGTAATAAATACAGTTTGCAAGTAATGGAATATTAAAATGATAAACGGACAAATTGACAAAGCCTATAAATATGTAATGTTGCCAAGGATCAACTCAATCACGGCAATTTTCGGATTTTGGAATCGTAATCGGTTCATACAATCAAAAGCTATAAGAGACTATGACAGGCTTTATGTGGAGGCGCACACATACAGACAAACCAAACTTATAAAACTCCTCATTTCCGGTCGAGGGTTAATGAAGCCCAACATTTCGCTTTGGCAGTTGGAACAATGCACCATAATTGTTTGGGCCACAAACAAATGTTACAACACCCCTTTTTATGTGCTTTAGAAAAACTACAAAGGTTACGAAACACACCCGATGCTGTAACTTTTAAACTATGATCCATAAGTCACTTCCCAGTTCATTTGCTAGGTCCTAGTCTATATATATTAATGAGTACAAACTTGATGGGTTTATCAGCACGCATTCCAGAGTTACTTCTTCTGTCTTCGAGCCCCATCCAGTTCAGCGGAACTAGCACTTGTTCACGTTTCAATTGTTGGGTCTCATGAATGATAAAAATATAAATAAATACCCATAATGTGTCTAATAATATCCTTGTCGTCGTCAAACTCGTAAGAAGACTCCAAATCCTGCGTATTTGTATGAAAATACTAGAGGATGTGAAGGAACCGAGGCAGTTATTACAAAACTTGATACTCAATACTCGTACCCAACGATAAGAGGGACTTGGTACGCAGATATGTTTGTACTTATGTGTATTTAAATTATGTTTCTTTGCGAAGGTGAGTGATCGTGGTCAAAGTCAGAAAATACTGACGTGAAAAGCAATTCTGTAAATGAGATTATTCAATCTGCTTTAGGAGTACTAACACTCAATCTAGCTGTGGAAATTGATGGCAGCGATGAAGCAAAAAAGTGGGCGATGAAAATTTCGAAGCGAGTCGCTACAGTAAAAGTAATTAAAACGTAAAACTCAGAAGCAAACTGTTTTTCATTGAAATTACTTATACGTCGTCCAAACGCAATTCATCAAAAGGATTAGGGTGTACATGTTGAGTAAACAGCTTTTTTATTTAATTGAAAATCATATTCATATTTAAAATTTACAGATTTTACATGGATTACAAATGATGATGACCATACAAAATAAATTTTGTTGTATTTAAAGGTACATTTTTAACCAATTTCAGAACTAAGCTTTATGAGTACCACAACTTTAGTGACTTTCGTTGGCGAATGGCAAAAAGTGTATAGATTCGCGTGACCATGTGTCATTTCATCTATATGCACCACATTTTCAAAAACTACATGTATGACTTTGTCTTTTCTACAAATGCTAGGCGCATTAAACCTGCAAAAACCGATTGCAATTTCAATAATTAAAATTATCCACATACACAAAAGATAATTTTTTTTACCATCAGATATAGACTAGCTAGAAGTGTTAATCTTAACATACGTAAAAATAACAAAGGAGTCGAATACATGAACCTCCTCCATCTTCGAAGCCAGTTAAAGCAAACTAATTTAATGTTTTTTTTTAAGTTCAATTTATGCTGGTATCTATTTAAGTATTTCTATGCATTAGTGTGATTGTCTAACACACATAGTACTATATATTTGGCTTATTTTGGGGTAAAAAATTGCTTTGATCTAAATAAATAGCTCAAATACAATTTCTACTGTATTTTCCATTCGGCATTCAAGACCTAATTTATAGCCTGCCATTAGCATTGCAAACACCGACTTGTAATTGTGGCTCTACTGTGTACCTTACGTGATAGCTCGTTTGAAGTACAGCTACGTGGTTGGAGTTGAAAATTTTAGCTTGAATGTTTACGCAGTTTGCACTTTGCAGTTAATTTGCAGTATAAATAAATGTAAAATAAATGCAAATTAGTCCTAACAAATCACACTAACATCAAAGTTACTAAATTATATACAAGTGCTATGGATGTCAGTGAAAATAAGAAATGTGTAAAAACGTACTAGAATTCATTTTACAAACACAACCAAAACCAGAAACGCACATATCAACATACATAGGTATAATAGATTTTATTTGAATTATTAAATTCAAATAAAATCTACTTTGCTTATGCGTTGCCCGCGAAAACGCTAGTTTTAAAATAATTAGACCTTTTAAATATTAATAAAAAATTGCCTTCATGGCACTCTCTTGCTTCTATATCCTGAAAAAATATTATATCGTCACTTTTGCGAAACTATTATAGAAAATAAACCTCAAAATCAATTTCATACCACCTTAATTAACATACTAACAAATCTAATATAATAAAAAAAACAATATCAAAACATTGTAAGTCATATATACAACAAAAACGGATTTAATAAAGCTTGTAGGCTGCAGGTGCTCGGTGGCAGCTAAAACCCCCAAGCACTACAACCTCTTTTTCCTTTGAGAGCCCTTAAGGACTAAGCTTTTCATAACGTAGTAGTCTAATAAAATGAAACAACGTATTGCGATATGATCTAGATTTTTTTATTGGAATAAAATAACAATGACATGACTCTTCTGATGGTAAGAAACAACTGTGACCTGCACACACGCAGTTGATACAGGTTCGTCGCTGTTGTATGACCATTACTTAAGGGCTTCTGTGCACGTCTAGCAGCTACTCTATCCTTCAGACCGAAACACGACACTACCAAACACGATGGTTATAGCGACAGAAATAAGTAAAGTGGGCGTCACTATCAGGGCAAGTTGCGTAACACACTCCCACCAGTGTTCTACTGACTATCTACGGAGTATGGATTGTTGTGATCGCGACTAAAACTGTATTTTTTCGGTTTTTAAAATGAAAAGTCTTTTCTATCTATCTATATATAATCCCCTCTGTGGTCTAGCGGTCCGGGTGTTGGACTTGATTGCACGAGGTCCCGGGTTCGAATCCCGGGTCGGCCAACAAAAAGAAAATTGGATTTTTCCAATTTTCTAATAAAAAAAAAATGTTGGTCGGGATTGGAAATGTGCCCGGTTGGCGATAGGCTTGCCACCTATCACATTGTGGGACTTAGTATCTTCGGCTAGTCGTGGGTGCCCTGGTTGTGCCTCTGCCTACCTCTTCGGGGATATGGGCGTGAAGATACTTAAAAGTCTTTTCGAGTTATGGTCCGGGTCCCCTGTGAAGAATAAATCATGTTCTTCTGTACCTGGTTGCTCGTAAGGTATGAGCATATGTTGAACGAGTCGATATCAAGTACTGTGCAGCATCTTGGACTAGAGATTCATCAGCTCTACTAGCTATTCCTGGCGCTATAATGACAGTATCATTAATGAGAGTGCATGAAATATCAAGTTCTTAAGGACTCTAAAAACGGGCACAGGGCGCTTGCGTGAATGTTCGTGTTGTCATGTTTGTGTACGATAGTGCAATGAATGAATATTGTATATATAGTTGAAGCAATTCGTGCAAAATTATTTCCTAACCTTTCCAAAATATCAAAAATGCACAACGTTAATAATCAAGTTTTCACTTCAGCCGGCACTCCCGGGGTGCAACCCGTCGTTTTTTGCTTGTCGTTTGATCTCTCACATAAAATAAATAAGCATATCGGTATATCGCTTGGGGTTGGATTAAATTGTTGCGATTTATCCCACGATCTTTTTTTTCTTTACTGAGTAGATTATATTCTACTAGGTAACCTATATTGTAGAACATTACGTGACAGAGATTCCCGGGTCGGGCAACAAAAGAAAATTAGGTTATTCCAATTTTCTAATAAAAAACAAAAGGTTGCTCGGGATAGGATAGGTGCCCGGTTGACGATAGGCTTGCCACCTATCACATTGTGGGACTTAGCATCTTCGGCTAGTCGTGGGTACCCTGGTTGTGCCTCTGCCTACCTCTTCGGGGATATGGGCGTGAACATACTTTTTTTTTTAATAATGAAATTCTGTGGGCTACTGAAATATTAAAATAAATTTACTCTTTCGATATTATATAAACCTTGACACAACCTCATGTGGGTAATAATTTGGGTCTGATTCCCAGAAGACAGTCAAGGTTACTTTGATAAAGGATCTGACTCGGGGTAATTTGGTTATGTTCCCAGTAGTTTGAAACAGTTGACGTTATATGAAATAGGTATATGGAAAAAACAAATTTATGGAAAGGTCAATCCACATATTTTTTACGGGTAAAAGGTAATCCTATAATTTTGGTCGCCTCGGTGGTCTAGCGGTTCAGTTGTTGGACTTGACAGCATGAGGTCCCGGGTTCGAATACTGGGTCGGGCAACAAAAAGAAAGTTGAGTTTTTCCAATTTTCTAATAAAAAAACATGTTGCTCGGGATAGGATATGTGCCCGGTTGGCAAAAGTCGTGGGTGCCCTGGTTGTGGCTCTGCCTACCTCTTCGGGGATATAGGTATAGGATCCTTTCTGTATGGTAAGGCAAAATGTGTATATTATCCTACAGTATACCACGTATCAAGAAGATTCAGATCTGCTAAGCTTACCTGCCTATAAATGGATTAGAAACGTGTAGCGTTTCTTACGCAAAAAATCCATGTAACACTGAAGTATCTTGCCCATTAGAAATAAAAATTGGTTTTGTTCACTTGTAGTCGATCAACGTTGAAATTAGTCAAATTAAATAAGCCTGCATGGTAATGCCTGAGCCCAGACACGAGAACTTCACATAAATTCTCCGCATCTATTTGTTAATTCATAATAACGCCTTCTTTTTTATGATAATGGAAGGCAAACAAGCAGATGGATTTCCTGATGGTAAGAAATTCACGCCGCCTAGAGACACCAAAGGTGGTAATGGTGCGTTGCCAACCTGAGGTTGGGATGTTAGGCCTCGAGCAAAAGTAACTTTACCGGAACGGGAACACGTCAAGGGCAAGCATTGAACGTTATGTTGGCAGGAATAGGTAAGGCTGTGGTACAAATCCGGGCGAGTCACTGCGAAACTCTAACACCTAGTAGGATGTCACGGTGTTAGTAACGGTAAGCCTATGCTCGCCTTTTACGAGTTGCTTGGCAAGAAGGCAGATGATCTATTCTGCAAAGGAGCCCGGACCAACACAGGGAAAATTTCTTAATGAATCTCAGGTTCGCGACTGCGTCATATTTATGTAGTGATATATTTCCTAAACGTTTAGACGACACACAGTTTTGTATCAATGTAAAAAGTAAAGCAAAAAAACCCAAATTTCATCCCAGAGTAGGTTACATACAAGTTTTTTTGTGATAAAAAGCACACAGGCTTAAGGCACTTCTAATGACTTATTGGTCTATAAACACCATCGACGTTATAAGTTCCGTAATAAATTATTAAATTAAGACACATCTTTAAAAAAGAGGTATTAAAAGTATTCTGTTATAGCGTAGGAATCACTCCAACCACCATTGTATCCATTACTTATCATGTTCTTATTAAAACATTGAATCCTTCACGATGTACGAAGTTCCTTATAGTAGTAATGTTCTATAACTTGTGTATATAATGGCGTAGCTTCAGGCAACTGTTTCGATTTCAGAACCCAAATTCGAATTGAGTAATTATTGTAAAGTCCATTATTTAAGATACGAATTTAATTAATTTTCCAATGTTCTTTGGAATATTCTATAAAATACTATCTGGCCCGGTGAACTTCATTCCATCTGTTCAGTTTGTATGGCAAAAATAAAGAATTGTTTTTCCCATTTTCCCTTCAATTTTCCCGGTTTTCCTTTTCATAAGAACCTTCTTCTCTCAATAACTAATACAACATAAAAAGGATTAACCAAACCGGTTCAGTCGTTTGACAGTTATGCGATTACCACACATTTAGCAATTCATTTTTATATTAAACTGACTATTCCGGCAAACTTCGTTTCTCCCGTTCAGTTTGTATGGGAAAAATAAGGTATTATATTTCCCATTTGTCCTCTATTTTTTTCGATTTTCGTCTTCATAAGAACTTTCTTAATCTGACAATAACTAATACAGCAAAAAGATAATTATCCTAATCGGTTTAGTCGCTCGGAAGTTATGCGCACATTTAGCCATTCATTTCTACATGAAACAATTGGAATATTTTCTACAGGCTTCTCGGAACTGTTTCTACAAAATTCCCTTTAATAATTTTGAGAATAAGTTTTCCTTATTTAAATTCAATGAATATATACAAAGCAGATATACAATGTGAATGTGGATGGATGTAGGTACCCGGGGAGACCAAGGCTGACATTTCACGATCAGATCAATCGGATATTATCCGAGGGTGGTGTCAAGAGTCTCCGAAACCGGCGTGTTTGTATGAAAAGGGTTATGAATGTGAAGGAAGCAAGACAAGTTTGTCAGGATCGTGAGGTCTGGCACTCGATACTCTCTGCCTACCCCGTAAGGGACTTGGCGTGAAGATATGTATGTATGTATGTATGTAAATTCAATGAATCTAACCATGTTTGATAATAACAAAATAAGAGGAAAACGATTTACTTTACACTAAAATGGTAATTTACATTCACAAATTTAAAGCAAATAACTTACTTCTAATTTCAGTCAGCATTAGGCTGTAACAACCTTATTAATCATTGGTGGTAATTAAGTGATTCATGTTTGTGGAGTATTTGCACCCTTAGCTCATTTGCCTTCCTGTCCATAGAAAAAATCAGAAGTACAATTATCTAGGATGATGACATATATCATAGTTATTCAATTTTTTCGCAACAAGTAAATGGAGATCACAAATTTAATATCTCATTACTAACAAACTTTATTTTCCCCGTCTTGGTCCGGTCACTGGGTAGAGTAGACTATCTGCCTCCCTGCTAGTAGACGAGCACAGGCTATAGATCATTACCGACAAGACCACTGGTGGGAAAGTACTGTGCAGCAATTTGGAAACCACTGACTTACCTATTTCTGCCGCCATAGTTACTATAGCCTCTGTGGCCAATGTTGTGTATGGCCGGATATTCAATAAAGTTTAGTACGGCCCTATAAACGTAGTATTGGCTGAAAAATTGTTTCGTGATTGCTAGTCGAACAAATATACTTGACATGCTTAACAGAACAGTCCGACCATTTTATGTTTTGACCCCGTGTTGGTCCGGGCTCCTTTGTAGACCATCTGCTTTCCTTGCCAGGCAGCTCGTAAGAGGCGAGCATAGGCTCACTTTCACTAACACGGTGACATCTGACAAGGTGGTAGAGTTTAGCAGCGACTCGTCCAGATTGGTACCACCGCTTTACTTATTCCTGCCGCCATAACGTCATGACGTGTTCCGGTTCGGAGGGTAAGGTAGCCGGTAAACTTACTTTTGCTCGAGTCCTAATATCCCGACCTCAGGTTGGCAACGCACCATTACCACCTTTGGTGTCTCTAGGCGGCGTGAATTTCTTAACATCAGGAAATCCGTCTGCTTGTTTGCCTTCCAATATCATAAAAAAAAGGTACAATTTTGAAAAAATAAATGTTTCATCATATTTTCCCTTTTAACTGGCCTTTTAACTGACTGGTGTTGCTAGTGTGACGTTTAATGTTTTTGTTTGTGAGTTTTGCTGTTAAATAAATAAGCGCAGGAAAACAGCAAAAAACTATTCGTTCATAAGTTTTCACCTAATCATAATTTTTGTCTATATTGACGAAATCATTAGTAATAATTCTAATCATTTCAGTTCAGTCAGATTCAGCTAGAGGTGAGTAAATCAAATCTGAACCGGTTCAAATATTCAGTTAGTACAGTCTTTGAGCCACATTGTATATATGGTATTTAAATCAGAGTTGCAGCTTAATAAAAAAACAAACCTTTAATTCAATTAAAATGCTACAAACTGATAACTATTATCAATGGCCGATGACTAGAAAAACTGTAATTAATGGCTGGCACATGGTTCCCATAGATAACATATCACGATTTCCATACATAAAAAGAGCTGAACTGTGACCTGGTATAAACTTCGTGACTCATGAACTATTCCACGGTTGACGCGTTTTGATAGAGATACCCATGTCTAGTAAAGATATCGTCAACGTAGACAAAAATGTATGAGTTATTAAGCTTAACTCAACAACGACTTCTTAAAGATAAAGTTAATATAGGTCTACCTCGAAACTATGGCTTAAAGGAAAAATCAAAACATGAAGTCGAATTGACAACCTCTTTTTTCTTAAGTCAGTTAAATGGCGATAGTATAATAATATACGATACGATATATTAATATACGAAAAACGTAGTTGTGGTAATTCCTTTGTCGCTAGTTAGACCCCAGAAACTATGTCACGAAATTGCGGTAAAGTTCCGATTTTGGCTACTTATCAGATAAGGTGGAGCACTATATTATATTATACTAAAAAGGTAAGATTGACAAACTCTTTTCGTATTATAGATTAATACGTAAGAAAACTCATTTCGGAGAAACATACTTTGCGTTGTTAGACAATATCCTTAATTATCTTAAGGCCCGTATCCACGTAGGGATAGCCAGATATTTCTGTGTCCAACCAGAGCGCCCACAATAAGTCAAAGTTACTTAGCTCCACAATGTGCTCCAGAAACCTACAGCGAATGTATCCAAAATTGTTTTTCTTAATAAATTAAAAAAAAAAGACATTTGTATTTTCACCTCGGGAGTCGAACCATGGACAACATGAAATCAACGCCAACTCCCAACCATTATATCACATAAGTGTTTTAGTTTAAAAAAAAGAAAATAGGTTGTTTTTAAATTTTCTAATTAGTTTAACATTTGCCCAGTAGCGAATAAGTGCCGGTTGGCTCAAGATCTGCCACGTATTACATAACTAAAATTGTTTTACCGCCTTGTTGGTTGGGAGGCTAGCGTTCACACCTAATGTCACCGACAAAACGCGAGCTCGGGTTTGATTCCCGATATACTTAATTTTGGTTTACATTTTTATGTAAAATAAACCGACCAAATACGTTTAAGTGTCTGTTATGAAATCCTTACGGAACTACACTCATCCACAGGTATATTAAAAATCTGATATTTATAATTCAATCTAATGATTGGGATTTTTAGTTTTCAGTAATTATATAAATTTTATATTTTTGCTAAAAATCAAACCGTTAATGTACTAAAGTGAAGTGAAGTGAATTTGTTATCGACAATAGCCTAACCAATTGCGAGTCAAGTTATTGCGATACTAGCTGCTACCTGCGGCTTCGCCCGCGTTTTCACAGAAACCCGGTGTGCGATCGGGATTAAAAATAGCCTATATGTTAATCCAGGTCACAATCTATCTGTCTTCCAAATTTCAGACAAATCCGTTAAGCCATTCGAGCGTGAAAGAGTAACAAACATCCATACATCCATACTTACAAACTTTCGCATTTATAATATTAATAGGATTTAGTATTAAAATAGTAAATGTACAAAAGATTTTAACGAAACATAAAAGGTGTTCTGCTGTCCGTTTGGAAAAAGTGTATCAGTTTATAAATAAAATAGTAAATATTAAAAAAGTAACAAATACCTGTCAATAACTCTTAACTAATTATTAATCTGTGTTATGGTGTTTATTATCCATATACCTAGATATTTAGTTTTAAAATAAATATATGTGTAATAAAATTATGGGTGTCACAAAACGTCACTATTATTTCGTTACATATATTTGCAAAACAAGTTTCAATATATACGAAAAAGTTCGATTCCCTGGTCGAGTAACTAAAAACGTGTCTTTTTAGTATTCTAACGAAAACAATGCTACCCCTGGTCTGAATGAGCGCCCGGCACTTATTTTAATTAATCATAGTTGCACCTCTGTCTACCCCCTTAAGGTGTGAAGATATTGATTTAATGAAAATTTTATTTTAGGAATTCTTTAATACCAAGTTCGATAAAAATAAATGTCAGAAAGAATTTATTTTCTTCAATTTATCTAGTAGAGAAAAAAACAATTATAGTAAAATCGTATTTTTTATCACAGATGTAAAATAAGCCTTTATTTTGCTAATTCCATATAAGCAGTGTAACTGTTGTGGCAAATAATTCTCCAAACGACACAGAATGTGACAAGCCCAATTGATGTTCCCACCACCCACCTCCGCGACCAGAACACGAATATAGGAAGAGCTCGGGAAACCATATAAATTGTCACGTTCTTTACATGTGACAACCCTACCTAAAGTTCCCACCTCCCACCTCCGCGACCCAGATCATAAATAAATCGAAAGCGCAGAATATAGTCTTTACATAAATTTGGTTAATCTAGTGAAAAGTTTGGAGCTAACACACAAAGTTGCCCTAAAATCAATTTTTGTTTTATTAAAAACAATCTTCGTTCCTGAAAACCGTTAAAAGTTCAAATGAATTTATTGGAATAAACAATACGAATGAGTAAATCGCCTACAAATGTTCTCCAAACATTCTGAACGAACAAAATATTAATTCTAAGTTTTCATTTATAAACTTTTTTATTTATAATAAAGGGGAATAAATATTATTCAGAATTTTCTTTATAACAATACCTTTTTCCCATTAAATTTATTTTTTTTAAACAAAGACAAGTTCAAAGAAATCGCTTTCGAATTACTTTAAATTGTTTTTGTTTTCATTACAATAATTTTCAATAACATTTTCTTTTGTTTATTTACTAAGTCAACATTTTGAATATTGAGACCGATCTTAAAAATAGTGTAGAAGTAAAGAAATTGTGTTTCTTTTTCCAACAATCGCACAATGGTCGTCAAGAACTACCGTTGAATCGTTTTCAGTGAGAAAATCGAGATCATTTTAAATTCAGGTTGTAAAAGGATGTTAATACAACGAGGCACTTGGGAGTCTCCAATTTCTCACATTTATTATTCATTTTTATTATTCACTAATTGTATAAAAATTAAGAGAACTGACATTTATGTAACAATTTTGAAAGATCGTTGACTAATTTTTTTTCTTACTCCTGACGGAAAAAGAGGAGTGTTGTTAATTAAACGTGTATCTAAATTGATGTATTCGAAATGGTTCCATTTTGCTGGGGGTTTATAACATTTTCTTCATACCTGATTCTCCGCAACGGAACACGCCAACAGCAAATCATACGAAAATCTACCACCTAGTCAGATGTAACGGTGTTAGTGTTAGTGACAGTAAGCCTACACTCGCATTTTACGAGCTGCCTGGCTGGCAAACAGATGGTCTATTCTGCAAAGGAGCCCAGACCAACACGGGGAAAACATTTTCTAATTTAAGTGTTATTTTTTTCTGTTTATTTGGGTTAGAAAACAGTGCATATAGTGTAGTACTTAATACTATACATTTAGTTAAAAATATTTTTAATGTATCACTAACGACGCTATCCACTAATTACGATACATAAATTAGTTCAGAGTGGTCTAAAATACTGAGAGAATTTATGCTTAGTTTATAATTTTTGATAACAATACAATATGAAATACTTTTTAAATTTAAATTATTTCCACTGACATTTTTATTTTAATACATCTAGATTTTTTTTCTTAAATATTACTATACAATAAATTTAAAAATATCTATATTACTGAAATTTTGTTATGCGAGTCAACAAGCTTGAAAATAAGTGAGCGTTTACCAGCATTTGTTCTACAAGGTGGCACAGGAATAGTCTATATGGTTTACGACGGTGTGTTCTAAGTGGTACTTTATAACAGATCATCTTTCTTTAACTATTGGCCTTCACGTTCGTATTTTGCCATTAGTCAAGTAGAAATTTGCTTCAAATTTTACATCAATTCTAACAAATTATAATTAGTCATCAGTCATAACTCATAAGTCGTCAGTTAGTCATGTCAGGCTCTTGGGTAAAGCGATGGCCTCATTACCCAAAATAATGAGGTTTGGCGGCAACGAGGAAATACACGATACGCTAATTTCTTCCTGATTATTTCATTCCTGCACTTTCACTAAACGAAATTGTACAAAATGCCACCAAAATTGACTAATTTCACTCAATATCAACACAAAATTCAATAATTATGAAAAAACTTCAACCATCTTTTCTCTCGATAGCGGCAAAACTGTATAACAGATCTTATTAATCATTGATATACAATCATATTTATTATGACATAAGTCATATGAAATCATATTTTCTAACAGTAAACGTCTAGATTTAAGGCTAAGTGTGTTAAATTTATTTGATAGACAACTATATATCTACCAAGATAATCTACCAAGAGTAAACTTGTAATGTAGACATCTTGATTTTATTTGTACTTTTTCTAAAGCGTCTATATACTTATTGTAAAGAGGGTCCCATATGGGTACAGCATATTCAAGTTGAGCGTGTCAAAATTAGGGTAGGAAATAACTTAAAAAAAAGGAAGTCAAAATGTGACATTATGTATTTTTAAGGTATATTCATTTAACATATTAAAACAATAAAAATAGTCAAAATAGCTTGTAATACAATTTAATCCGTTATTTACTCAAGTGACTTATATTCGATTACTATTATTTAACATTAAAGATATACTTATCTCAAACCGATGGGTAGGTACTCAGAGTTAGTACCCCTCCTCGTGACGGGTCTAGCCTTTTATCTCCTAACCCCGCCACAGTACGATACTCCTTCCAACCAGCCCCGCCTCTGACTACCGGACGTTATTCAAAACAACTTAGGTCACTTAATTCTTGGAAACTACTTTATCGTAAGCAATATTATTTAAATAATAATATTTTTATTAATAATAATTAGTAACTGTAATAAAAATAAACAAATTCTAATAAATTAATGATTCATTTAGTCAAATCAACGACTAGATTATAAATAAAATTTTAATAAATCATGAAACATCTCACAAGCGCGTATTAATGATTTATAAATATGTACAAAAGTCGAAGGTTTGGCAAATATTTAGCAAGACCGCATCGTAAAACCATACAGCTTATAAGCTTTATTTATGATATTGTCAATATGTACATCGAGATGTAATTTATTGTCAAATGTAATTCCAAGATCTTTTATAATTTCAACCTCAATGATACATACTCCACACAAATTATAATGATAGCGACATATTTTTTTTTTGTAAATGTTATGGGTTTACATTTCTTTAAGTTAAGAATTAGTTTGTTATCTTTACAATATTTTGAGAAACGGTCTAAATCCTGTTGCAATTTACAATGATCGTTAAATGTGTCTGTAGTGTGATATATTTTAAGGTCATTTGCGTATAGGAGAAAATGACAAAATTTAAAGCAATTAATAATATAATTAATAAATAAGATAAAAAGCAATGGTCCTAACATTGACCCTTGTGGTACTTCAGAAGTAGCTGAGACGAAATCAGATTCATTACCATTAAAAACAACCTTTTGTGTACGATTAGAGATATATGACTTGAATCAGCGCCACAAGGTACCTCTGATTCCGTTATATGCAAGTTTTTCTAGGTGTTTTTTATGCTCAACTCTGTCAAATGCCTTCTGAAAATCAGTATATATACTATCAGTTTGCTTGTTAGCATCTAAACTTTAGAATAAATTAGTAGCATAGATTAATAGATTAGTTGTGGTAGAACGATTTTTTTACAAAACCATGTTGCTGCTGAATTATGAGACTATGCAAAGAAGGTAATATACTATTATGTACTAATCTCTCGAAATCCTTTGAAAGAGTGGGTAAAATAGATATGGGGCGATGATTCTATACGTCATTTTTATATCCACCTTTATGGATAGGTAAAATACGAGCACATTTAAAATTGGTTGGAAATACTCCTCGTAAAAACCTATTATACAAGTAATACAAAGGATAAGAAATCGATTTAGCGGTGGCTCTTAAAATTAATGGGGGAATATTATCCAATCCTTGACCTATAGAAACATCGAGAGATTGCAGTTCTTTAAAAACAGACTGTGGGGAAAAATTCAAATTACTCATAATTAAATTACTATTTATACTGGTATCTTGTATACTATCTACATTAAAACCGTTGCCTAAACGTGGGTTAATAATAAATTGTAATCATTGTAGATCCTTCAAACCATTGTAACATCTTAATGTTGTGATATTGACGTAAGCTCCTAACATTGTTAACGAGATATATTAAAATGCAACGCAATAATCATTTCGCTAGTCCATGAAACTGTCAGTAAACGGTACCTGCAGTTCTTGTTTCGCTCGAAATAAGGATGTTTATTCATGCAGTTGTAATTGTATTCAGTCTCGAGAGCTAGCAGCTTATTTCTGACAAGTTCTTGGTCGCACAGACCTGAGGCTCCAGTGCTTCCTAATAAGAAATCTTTAGGATTGTTATTTTCGAATGAATAAATGCTCAACACTGACTTTCTTAGTGTAATGTTCTCTAGTTTTATTCAAAATCAAAATTTCAAAGTCGTTTCATTTTGTTTTTTAATCAACTCCAAAAGGAGGAGGTTCTAAATTCATATGATTTTAGTATGATTGTTACGCGATTGCTTGGTCAATAACAAACCGATTTTGATTGTTCTTTTTTTCGAAGGTAGTTCATGATTTTGAGTATTCGATGAAGTCATCAAGTTCAAAAGTCCTTAAAAGTACCATAAAATATCGCTCTGTGGTATAAATCGCCTCGGTGGTCTAGCGGTCCGGGTGTTGGACTTGACTGCATGAGGTCCCGGGTTCGAATCCCGGGTCGACCAAAAAAAAGAAAATTGGATTTTTCCAATTTTCTAATAAAAAATGTTGGTCGGGATTCCAAATGTGCCCGGTTGGCGATAGGCTTGCCACCTATCACATTGTGGGACTTATTGTCTTCGGCTAGTCGTGGGTGCCTTGATTGTACCTCTGCCTCAATCTTCGGGGATATGGGCGTGAAGATACTTATAAAATATGAGTTATGACAAAAGATAGAACAAGAAAGCATCAACATATCGAAGTATGTTTATTAAATTCTAGGATATTAAAGCCCAGCGTAAATTATATTTCGAATTCAGCCATAACAAACAAAACTAAAGCAAAAGGTGAGGCCGAGTTGCGCTAAAACTTTACCAACTAGTTTGCAACGGACAGTTTCTAGATTATACTCACGGACTTCATAATAGGGATTTATTCGGAATGACAATGCCATTTACATTAAAAAGCGAATATTTTTCGAATATTTAGAATCATACTAATACAGAGTGCACTGCATTTTTTGTTTACTAGACTTTATCTTTAAAACCGAAGGCATACAAGTTGAAGTAAGTAGGGATGGCAGATATCGGACCCTATTGCAATACATTTTACATATAAAGATATAGCAAGATTTGAATTACTTGGCCCACTTGCATGTTCCTGGCTTGAATATTTAACACTGAGTTAACTTTTAGTACTGGTTAAATCACATCAATATTATTAAGTTTAACCGATAAACGTGCAAGTGGCCCTTTACTGTAAAAAGTAAGTAAGTACTCGTATATATGTCAGTATGACTCGTATGTAGTCATTTTATAATAACGCTGACCGGTTAGCGATGACAATATTGTCAATGCATTTTAGATAAATTACACGCTGAGCTGTGATCGTCTAATTAATAAACATGGAGTAACGTGACACATTGTAATAAAGAG
>NJDC01000169.1:11574-26690 GCA_002245475.1 Calephelis virginiensis
ATAATACGTCATCAGTCAGTCACAAGTCGTCAGTAAGTCATGTCAAGCTCTTGGCTAATGCGGTGGCCCTATTACTCAAGCTCATGTAATGAGATTTGGCGGCAACGAGGAAATACATGATATTTCATTTGTGCACTTTCACTGAACAAAATTGTTCAAAATCCCACCAAAATTGAATAATTTCACTCAATATCAACACGAAATTCAATAATTATGAAAAAACTTCGACTATCTCTTCTCTCGATGGCGCCAAAACTCGACAGCTATCTCATGTATACTTTACCCAGTGATCGTCATAAAAAATATACTGATAAAACCCCCGTGGTCCTATTTTGAAAACGCACCATTGGTGGCATAAAATAAGTGATTAGAAACAAGTGATATCTTACCATAATCGTCAGAAGGACCGTTCTCAATGTTTCCTTTTTAAAAATTCCGATTTGGTTATTTCTAACAAAACCAAACGTGTGTGTTCTATTTCAGTGAATCAAATTTTTTACATTTTTAATTACGTATACGGGATACTCACGATCTCTTTTTATTTTATTTGTCGATATTTCGGCCTAGTTGCTTAGGCCGTGGTCACGACGGGAAATACACCAAATAATTTCAATAGGGAAGACGGTTTTAAGTTGGCCCAGGCGTGGGATCCAATTGTTGGTCGGTGCCGGGCTATAAATACAAAAAGTGCCGTAAAGTGTAGGGACATAGTTAGTGTTGTGTGTCGCGATATAGTGCCCAGAAATGATAGTGACAAGGACGTTCAAAAAAGAAGAATTAGACAGAGGGTTGACAGGCTTATTTGTCAGTAGATCCTCCTGTCAAAAGTTACAACTCGCCGCCGCAGTCCCGTCGTGACCTATGCAACTAGGCCGAAATATCGACAAATAAAATAAAAAGAGATCGTGAGTATCCCGTATAAATAATTAAAAATGTTATTAATTCGCGATGATTTAAGTTTAAAATCCTAAATCAAACTTTATTAGCACATAGGAGAAACTTGTGACTTGTAGCGCTCTTTGGGGGAGTCCTGGTCCTCCGGCTGATGATGGTAATGATGATAGGAAAACTAAGTAAAAGTATACCTACCATGACTATAGCAGGCCATTTTCGTACAGTAAGACAGTCCGTCGGCTCCACAGACGCACTTATTGCATGACAACTTAAACGTTGTGAACGGTTCACATTGAGAAATATTGGCTGCAAATTTTTTTTTTTGCAACAATGAAATTTAATGACGGACTTTAACATATTTTTTTATGTTTCCCCGTATTAATGCGGATACCCCGAATAGACTAATGCCTAGCGAGCGTGAAATCCATTTAGGATCATTACTGAGACCAATGATGTTTGACGGCTATACCAACTTGCCGGCGGGATCCTCCGCTTTACCTTTTCCTGGAGTTATAATAATAGTACCATGTTCCGGTACAGAGACTAAGCTAGGTGGTAGATAGTATCTACACGCCCATATCCTTGAAGAGATAGGCGTAGCCATAACCAGGACACCCAAGACTAGTCGAAGACACTAGCTCCCACAATGTTATAGGTGGAAAGCCTATCGACAACCGAGCACATATCACGGGCACCGTTATTTTTATGAAAAAATTGAAAATACCCAAATACTCTTTTTTTGTTGCCCGACCCGGGGATCGACGCCGAATTGCTTGACTTCAGCGGCTGGGCGATAGACTTGTACATAAGGCGGGTAACACACTGTATTGGACGCCACTCTAGTGTACAGATATACGGATATTAACTTTATACTGATTTGCATTTAAATATTTGATTTGCATACAACCGCACGATGCAATACACGGGCACCGCATCTCCATCCTGCGATTTTTCAATGTTAAAATCTTTGTCTCGAATACACCAGAGCGGTATGCGCGGCAGTGTGATATCCCCTTATGCCTATCTACTTATAACATTTATGGTGTATACAGGCTAAAAGACTACCGTAACCTGATGGCTGATTAAGTATCTTTTTAGTGATGATTACTGGATAAAGTGTATATGTAGTGCTATATGTAGCTGTCAAATGACGTGTTTTATATTTGCTATCTCCAGTGACCAACAGAAATACAATAGAGATAGCAAACAGAAATGACGACATTTGACAGCTAATTGATGTACATTTTACCCAGTGATCATCACTAAAGAGATACGTAATCAGCCCCCAGGTTACGGTTGTTTTTCTAGCACCAGGAGAACTGTGTGTTTGATTACTGTCTTAAACAGAACAATAATGGCAAAACTAGACACTAAAGCAGTTACTGGCGCAAATGATGAGTGTTTCGTAAGTACCTACACGTATACCCTACATACTCTAAATCACATCTGTGGTATAGTGGTCAGGTGTTGGCGTTAACTGCATGAGTGAAAATTGAACCCAGGACGGTTCGATTTTCGGGTCAGGTGACTCAAAATTATATCAGTTGCCCGGACTGAGTTGGGTATGTGTGAAAAGGCATAAGAAAAATGCAGTCCAAATGAGAGCGCTACGCAAAATCTGTGGTGTAATGCGCACTGGCCGCTCTCTCTCTCTCGTAACAGTGAGATCCGAGAAAGAGAAGGATGGAAAGAAAATTTAAAAGTTTTAATTACAAAGGGGCATTTACCGCTGGTTTGGTCATGTAGAGAAAATGACAAATATTGAAAAAGCATAGATATATACGTGAACCAAATATAAGCGAATGTGAGCAAAACTGAGGAGACTGAAGTTGGCAATCGAAGATCAAACTGCTCGGATATTATTCAAAGACAAGAGTCTCATAAACCGGAGTTTTTTTATGAAAAGGGTACTGGACGTGGAGGAAGCCACGCAGGTCTGCAAAGGTAGTAACATTGAAGCTCTCTGCCTACTAAGTAGGGTTGTCAACTTTTGTGAATTAACCCGGGAGAATTTCAACAAATCAGGCGAATGAGTAGAGTTTCGAAAATAGGAATACAATTTCTATAAATTTTAAAGAAAGAAAAAATTTCGCCCCAGACAGGATTTGAACCTGTAACCTTTCGTCTCAAGCCGACGAATGCTCTAACGCGGGTTAACGCGGGTTAACGCGGGTTAACGCGGGTAGTTTTTTTTTTCTTTCTTTAAAATTTATAGAAATTTAACCCAAGCACAGGGCAAGTGCTAAAATAAAAATACGTTAGGAATACAATTACTGATACCTGTTTTTAAATTAAGCTTGTAGTATTTATAGGTCTTGTAATAGAAAGTAATTGGAGCGAATGACGCCGGAAGGAGGAGACTGGAGTGCAAGATGCGCCCCGGGAGCTTAAGAGATTTGACAATTACTAGTTGAGTCTCCCGGGTATTCCGGGAGAGTTGGGAACCCTACTACCAAGTAAGGGACTTGGCCTGAAGTTTTGAAAATTAGTAGGTAAGAAAGATATTTTTGTTAAGTATAGTAAACAATTGACCGGTAACTGATACATATCTTAGCTATGTTATTGAAATTGGCCGTATATTTTGGTGAAATCTATTTTCGAAGAACTTTTTATTGTGATCTATATTTTTAGGCACGTATTTTTATTTTAAACTATTGCTGTTTTGTTCTAAAAGTTAGAGAATTAAAGCTTATTGGTGCCGATTCGCTTGGTACAAACTAGTCTAAACTAACCTAAAATTAGACTTAGAGCTGTCTAATCACGTTTGGTATTCTGCTGTAGACATCTAAACTAAAATTTTAGCTTGACACATCTAAAACATTTTAGTCGTTCAATTTAGGTTTTTCGTATTCTGATGTGCATGTTTTATGTCAATTTTCACTTAAAATTACAAATGTCACTTAAAATTTAGAGCGATTTTTTTAGAAGACGAATAAATTTAGTTTCCATATAAGCTACTCTTGTTTTATTACAATTGATTGTTAAGTTATCGTAGGGTAGATGAAGGTAGCCCTATGATTAGAATAGAAAATTTTATAATATCAGCATTGTTGTAGATTCGTCTAAAAAATACTTACCTACGAAATTATAATTCCATAATTTTAACATTAATTTAACATGATCGCCTCCGTGATCTAGCGGTCCAGGTGTTGGATTTGACTTCATGAGGTTCCGGGTTCGATTCCTGGGTCAGGTTACAAAATGAAAATCCGGTTTTTTTCAATTTTCTATTTAAAAATTGGATTAGATATGTGATCGGTTGTTGGTAAGCTTGCCACCTATCACATAATTAGACATAAAATTTTTGGTACTGTGTTTGAACCCTTTTAGTATATAGTGCTGTATATTTAATAAAGATGCCTTTGATATCTCAAAAATAAATCAAAGCCACGTCTCAATTCCCAACCAGCTAAACATTTAAAGATGTTATTACTACTATATTTCATTAGCATTACCATGTAGTTGGCTATAAAATTTATCAAAAAAGTATCTAAGTACTTAGCTACATAAATGTATAATAGGTGATTGGTGTTCTCTTCTTGTATATTTAAACATTAACAGGCTTATTCATAAACGTTGTTTAACTTTTAATCATCAATTTAAATAATGTTTAAAAATTTTTTTTTTCATAAACGCTATTTAGAGTTAATCATTGGTTTAAATATACTCTTAAATAGCTGTCACTTTAAACAACCTCGGACCCTTTTTTAAAACCTTAATCAACAAAATGGCTGACTAAATTTCAAACAGCTGATTTTATGTGCAATGACAAAATGAACAAATAGCCATTTAATATGGCTTATTTGTGTATTCTTATGAATTTTCTATAATATTTTGATTTCGTTGAAGTTTGGACAAATTTGGACGGGATATGTTGGATTTTAGAATAATGTAGGAACATAAAAAAAAAGTAATATGTTATTAATAATGGAGAATCCATAATAATGGAGATGGCCAATGGCTCCCATGAACAAACGGATAGTATTCCAGAGCATTTTTTTTATAATATTGGAAGGAACAAAGTAGACACATTTCCTGATTTTTGAGAATTTTACGCCGCCTAGCGACACCAAAGGTGGCAACGGTGAGTTTCCAACCTGAGGCTGGGATGTTAAGCCCCGAGCAAAAGTAAGTTTACCGGCTACCTTATTCTCCGAACCGGAACAAGTCAACAGTAAGTGCTGACGTTATGACGGCAGGAATAGGTAAGGTGGTGGTACCATTCCGCGAGATTCGCTGCGCAACTCAGCCTCATAGTAAATTGTCACAGTGTAAGTAACGGTAAGCCTATGATCGCCTTTTACGCGCTGCCTAACAGTAAGGCAGATGGTCTATTCTACAAAGGAACCCGAATCAACACGGGGGAAAATATTACAGATGTGACATAATTTTATATTTAGCAGTAGTAATATAATGTAAAAGCATTAATAAACACTCTTTTTTAATTGCAGTGTATCAGTACAAATGTTTTGGTACTATGTTGCATCAACTTTTACTTCCTCTAATAAATTTAATTTCATTGTAGTTCAATACGAGTAGTACTGAACTTTGGCATCACATTGTTTAAAAAACGCCAACAAGTTACATAGCCCAGGCCCAGCCAGTGCCCAGCACACTAGCAGGTAGATAGTTTTAGATGTCCGACACCGTATTCGAAAACAACAATGTTGACAACAGATGACAATTGTTTAATTCACTCTTAGCAAAGGATATACGCATACAGCCACATTTCTAGCAAAACCTACCAAGTTAAATAGTATTTAACTAAGCACTGTCAAAATGTACTTTATGAATAATAATTTTTTAAACAATGTTTAAGGCTTAATCAAATGATTAGTTAAGCAATGTTTAGGAGGTTATTTAACTACTTTTTATGAATAAGGCAGCTATTGTTTATTGCATGCAGCAGCATTTTTCACCAAGCAAAAACAGAAATTCTGTAGATGTCATAACCATTGGTACCTAAAACAACTTTAATTTATTTTACAAATTCATGTGCTTACACATCAAATTCTTAAAGCCACAAACTGAAACGGTATAGCAGAGTAGGTCTTAGACTCGACATAAAAAGCTGTTTGCATTTGGTCTATAAAGATTCATCGAAAGATTTTTTTTTCAATACTATAGTTGCCGCAGAATGGTATAAAAAGAGCCAAAAATAAATCACCCCCATGTTCCAGGAAGTCTTTCATGTGTTACAACAGGATTTTATAATATAAACAAACTGCTAAAAGGTAGGTATATGTGGTAAAATTGTTGATTTTTATTGTATGTTAGAAGTAAATTTACTTATAACATTCTGTTACCTACACAATGCAAAGCCCAAGTAATATCTTTGAACCCAAATTTCCCTGGTTTGACACACATAACAGCGATTCAGAGGCACCTCATTAACAAAAATATTACGTTGGGTTGGTCTGGATCTGTTGAGTAGAATTGACCAGGCAGCTTATAAAAGGCGAGCACAAATTATTTTCAACAAGGTGAAGTTATTAGTGCTGTGCAGCAACTTGCCCAGTTACCTGCCACTGCCACCATAATGGCAGTGGTTACCTGTATACTTGCACAATAGGCTTAATATTCCAGCCATAGGACAGCAACGCACATGTTATGTAACATTTATGGTGTCTAGGGGCCACATTTGTCTCTTACCATCAGGAGAATCCAAAGTGTGGACTGAAAAGCAACATTTATTAGTAATTTAAAAAAAACATACATTCTTGGAATTTCTATTGGGACTAATAGAAAGTATATCATTTAATCAGTTGGAAAAGCAAAGAAAAAGTGTATCTCACATTTTTGTTATGGAATAGTGATGCTTATTCTTTGTTATTATTATTCTTGTAGGTTTCTATAAAGTTGAATGTGAGTCTCAACAGACCTGCACATCCTAAGTCATGTGGACAAACTAGATAATTCTATCTTCAAGAAATATAGGCAAAATGTAAAAGTATTAACAATTTTGTATGGTATTTTGTATTGATAGGTCACTATCTGCCACCAACTCCAGACATACTCAGATCAATATCCATGTGATGTCCACATCTTCGTCATTTAGCAGAGGCGACATAAAAATAATAGGAAGGAACATTGTCAAACATTTATTACAAAATTCAATTTCATATTAAAGGTATTCTTCTTGGTTTTTTCAGACGACTTTGATGCTACTGCTCCGTATGAAGAAATTAATTTTCTTTATATTTTGTTGATCAAGTACCTAATAAATTCTTAAAATCTAAATGTTTTCATTATAATTCTATAAAACTTACATTTATAATTGTTTTACTAAGTTAGGTTATAAGCACAGAGCTCTCCAGAAAAAACTTTGTCTATAGACACCATATATGGTATTTAAATCATTGCATGCATGCATACTGTTTAGTAGCAGAGGCATTGGGCCTAATGTGCAATTCTACTGGTTACCTGGACATAACAGAAGCCTGTGTATGAGTATTATACAATATTATTACAAGTAAGAGAGAAAAAGTAAGTAAAACAAAGGTAAAAAACAATTTTTGAATGAAGTCAACAACAAACCTTTTGTTTCCATAATTTCCAAATTGTTAATTACTGTGGAGTATTTCAACAAAAACATTATAATAAACTTGTCGTTGTTCTTTTCATTTCTTTTTAATTATGAAGTAAAAACAGAAAATGTAATACATATATTACAACTAAAATAAAGTGTTTTGTTTGATTTTACAATTTGTAATAGAAGGAATAGTTTATATTGTTTTCGTCCGATTGACTTGACAATGATCGACAAAGACATTAAATTATACAGCCATGTCGTTATTAATTTATTAAAAATGACCTTGGGAAGCGAAAACAAAGACAGGTTGAATTTCATTTTCAATAAAACTTATTTATAGATTAGAAAATACATAATTGTACTTGAAATAATACTTATTTTCAATTAATTTCTGTTTCATTCTTTCTCTTACCCATTCTCGATAAAGGAATGTAATGCACGTGTAAACACAAGGACATCACTATATATTCAATTTATCGCCGTCTTAGTACTGTCAAATTAGAAAGAAATTTTAGAACTATGGTGACAACGGAATACCATTTCTCTAAAATTAAGCTAATATTAGAAAATTTTTAAGTTAGTTTAGCTTTAACGGTGACACAACAAAATCGGCACCATTATCGATAATTTAAAATTGACTCATTATCACTAATAAGTACTTTGTCATCATGATGTTTATTCCTTTTTGATAAGACATTATCACTTTTTATCCTTCTAACAATGTCTTTATAAAGACATGGAGGAATTAAACCTATTAGGTGATAAATGGCGTTAACATCACTTTTTACAGTATGTAGGTTAAGTCAAAGATTTTCCAGCTTACTTTATTTTAACGTTTAATCCTACCAATAAACAGAGGATGCATAATTGACGTGGTTATTACTTTTTATTTTAGATAACACTGCAGTACTCTGTAAAAGAATATGACGTATCGGATATACGATACTTCACTATCGGACTACCGTCCGATTTAATCATTTTTATTATTGATATGATTTGTCATAAGATATCATCAGTGATCATATTTCGAGTAATAATAATTGTGTTAAAACAACAAACAAGCACGCTATATCCAAGAAGAAAACATGAACTCACATATTTATACATTTATTTCATATATTTTTACTTTGTCGTCTCTATACAGGGTTAACATCTAAAATACCAGCCAAACTTTGAGAAACCGTTTGGAATCGGTAACATTTTCGATCTATGAAACACAAAAAACTAAAAAATTTATAATGTTTATCCGACGCAAAATACAAAATGCATGGTTATAACGTAAACAAAGCATAAAACTGGTTTCTACCGACTGTAACTACAATCGCAGGCTAGTGTCGTCAAGAGTCGCACTAGGTACGGTATAGCCTGACAAAAAGTGAATAATTTTTGCGGACTGTTTTAAATTAATTATTTTAAAAGTAGATTTTACAATTTGGCAATTATATTTAAAATGGCGTTTAAGCCCCTTATATTAAAATTAAGCCGGTCCTTTCCCTTACGTTAACCTTATTTTGTTTTTGTTACCCATGTGACTTGAAATGAATTGGCCTGATATGTATAATAATATATACATGACGTGTGAATTACTTTTATTAAAATAAGTAAAAGTTACATCTTTTAAAGCGTCTTCAAAAATTATATAAAAGTTTATCAATTTATTCTATATTTTATTTCTGTTTAGGCAACTACTGGGCCAACGAAATTTGCATTTTGATGTGATCTAGTGGTTTTTGTTTCGAAAGATGGTCATAATTCAGATGTGGTTTCGTATGAAGTTCCTAATATATATGTTACCGGCCAAACCCGATTTCAGGACAAACTAGTTTTGCCTAGGATAATTGCGTCATATACACCATCGGATGAACTGGTATAGCCTAGGCTAAACTAGTTCCAATAGGAACAACCAGTTTAGGCAAGGCCAAATTAGTTCATCCTAAAATAAAAATAATAAATCATTTTTATTTCACATAAACCTACAAGGGGCACTTGTGACGGGTCAGCACACACCCAGGATAAACTAATTTGGCCTAGCCTAAGCTAATTCCAATTAGTGCATTAAGATTTTGATAGCTCGAAGTGAAGTAACATTAAGGGGCCATGTATGCTAAAATACGTCAGCAATATACTGACGTATATTGAAAGCAAAACCCAACTGTCCACTTCAATTATGAAAATATCGACACCAGATTTAACATAAACATAGATACGTATTATACCTAAAGGATAACTGTTTCAGTTTTTATATTTTTTTTCAAATTACTTTTATAGTGTCAAAAATAGTGATTTGGCGCTTAAGACATTTACTTTAAAGCGCAATATTTCATAGTAATCATGGAACGGGGGAGTGCGCTGATTGGCTCTTCTGGCTGACTAAGTATGGGGCCTTAATCGATACTATGATTGTTTGTATAAGATATCGTAATTGTTAGTGAGCAAATTATTATATTTTAATAAATAAGATTATTTTCCAATTACAAAATATCTACTTAAACCAATAATAATTTAAATTTAATAATGTGCCACTTATGATCATAAGCTTAAATCGTCGCATATTGCGGGAGGGGCTGTCGGACCACGGCCTATGCAACTAGGCCGAAATATCGAGAAATAAAATAAAAACATGTTATGAGTATCCCGTATAAATAAGTAAAAATATTAAATACTAATTTGTTTTGCATTTCCAGGTGTTCTTAAATGTTTAAACAATGCCATACCAGTGTGCCTAGTGTGAGTTTTTGAAATGATTTACTTTACTATCGCGTTTACGTTTAACGACCTTGATGTATGGAGTTATTGTCAGCGCCTCTAGCGGATAGTCGAAGCAACAAAATTATTCCATACATTTGGATCGTCCAAACGCAAACGCGGTAGTAAAGTGAATTCGTGCGAAACTCACACTGAGCACACAGTTCATCCTAGGTGTGTGCGTACTTATATTAGGATATCATCCGATAGTGTATAGGACGAACTAGTTTAGCCTAGGTAAAACTAGTTTGTCCTAAAATCGGGTTAGGCTGGTAACATATATATATAACACAATGCATATTTTTCTGTAAGTAATTATCTTTACGCCCATATCCCCGAAGAGGTAGGGAGAAGCACAACCAGGGCACCCACAACTAGTCGAAGACACTATGTCCCACAATGTGATAGGTGGCAAGCCTATCGCCAGCCGGGCACACTTCCCGAGTATCATTTTTTTAAGAAAATTTAGACAAATCACATTTTCGTTTTGTTGCCCGAGCTGGGAATCGAACCCAGGACGTCGTGAAGTCAAGTCAAACACATGAACCGCTAGACCACAGACGCGATATTTTTCTGTACCTTGATGATTCGGTAATAAAATGTAAGCTGGTTATTCACAGTTTAATAATGAATTAACAATACTGTCAAATCAGCTTTTCTAGCATTTTCAAGATTCCAAAATTTTTTTTATTCATCGGTTTTATCACCTCGTTGGTCGATTGGATAGTGTATACGCCAACCGCGAGTCTCAGGTTCGATTCCTGACGGGGGCAGGCATTTGTGTGATGAACAATTTGATGTGTGTTTTTCCGGGTCTGGGCGTTTATTAAATTTATTCTGGTATCTATCTAAGTAAATCTATGTATTATTATATCGCTGGCTAACACCCATAACACAAGCATATAATTTTCTTACTTTGGGGTAAATTTAAATTTGTGTGACTTGTCCAGAGCATTTATTTATTTATTTATTTATTTCCTTATGAAAAGCTGAACTTCTTTAAACACTACTAAAAATACAAAATAACCCCAAGCAGCAGTATTTATTTATGATATTGGAATGCAACCAAACAGACGGATTTCCTAGTGGTAAGAAATTCACGCCGCCTAGAGACATCAAAGGTGGTTATAGTGCGTTGCCAACCTGAGGCCGGGATGTTAAAAAAGTAGCTTTACCGGCTAACTTCAACTCCAAACCGTAACACGTCATGACGTTATGGCGGTAAGAAAAGGTAAGGCGGTGGTGCTAGTCCGGGTAAGTCGCTGCGAAACTCTACCACCTATTCGGATTTCACAGTGTTAGTGACAGTAAGCCTATGCTCGTCTTTTACGAGCTGTCTGGCAAGAAGGCAGATGGTCTATTCTACGCAGGAGCCAGGACGAGCCAACACGAGGAAAAATTTAATTATTATCTAATTGCTATAAATAAAACGTGTTATGACTAATAATAAAGATTGGTCATCGTGAAATTTGGTATTATAGATAAAATATTTCTTATCAATTTCAAAGAATTAATAAACATTTGAACGTACTTGGTACACCAATAAGTCAACAACGATAATAATATAATATCAACAATGTTTAATTACTCTAACTTATTCCTATGTCTGATAAATAATAAACATCCCTGGACAACAATTTACACGAATTGAATCTAACCCCAAAATAAACAAATTATTTGCTTATGTTATAGGTGTATCGATAATAAAACATAGAAACACTTAAATAAATACCAGAATGAATTTAATAAACACCCAGACCAAGAAATGCAGACATCTAAATGTTCATCACATAAATGCCTTTCCCCCATCGGGAATCGAACCCGAGCCTCGCAGCAAGTCGATGTAGTTAGGCGTGTACGCTAGCCACTCGACCAACGAGGCGGTCAACTAAATGATAATAAATGGTTCAACTTTTACCCGTAAATTGCTAGCCTAGGTCTGCGGTTTCACCTGCGGATTCGGCCGTGCGGGCGAAGTTACAATATCTTCTTTACTCAAAGATGTCTTTGACCAAAATATAAGTGGGCAACATCCTCAGAAAAAAGTAAAGTAAAGTAAAGTAACTCCTCGCCCATATCCCCGAAGAGGTAGGCAGAGGCACAACCAGGATCCCGACGACTAGCCTAAGACACTAAGTCCCACAATATGATAGGTGGCAAGCATATCGCTAACCGGGCACATACCCAATCTCGAGCAACGTTTTTTAATAGAAAATTGGAAAACCCCAATTCTCCTTTTGTTACCTGACCCGGGAATCAAACCCGGGACCTCATGCAGTCAAGTCCTCAGAAAGTTTATTTATCACAGCGGGACGATTATAGTTTAGGCGGGAATTGGTCTTGATGGAAGAACAGACCTTGTTCGGATCAGAAACACCATGACGGCTGAAAAATATCGTCACCAGGTGCTAGTGCTGATAAACTACCCTCAAAAACTACAAATGCGCCAAAGTTTACGTTCATGCAATGCCCATCCGCACACATTGAGAGTGGCGACGAGATGGACAGTATTTTTGAGTTTAAGAATTTATACGAAATATCCCTAGACGGTGTGAATGTGTGTATTAGAGAACAACTACTGACAAATATTTGTTTTCCTTGCTCCACAGCAATCATTACATACATATGAAGCTTGCATACGTCATGCATTTGTACTGGTAAGTTGTAAGAAACTGTACGACTGTGGCCTATATATACCATAGATATATAGACATGCCTTCCTGTGCCAGGCAGCTCGTAAAAGGCGAGCATAGGCTTTCCGTCACTAACACCGTGACATCTGATTAGGTGATAGAGTCTCAAATCGACTCGCCCGGATTGGTACCACCGCCCTATCTATTCTTGCCGCTATAATGTCAGCGCTTGCTGTTGGCGTATTTCGGTTCGGAGAATGAGGTAGCTGGTAAACTTACTTTCCAGCCTAAGGTTGGCAACGGACCATTACTTCCTTTAGTGTCTCTAGGTGGCGTGAATTTCTTACCATCAGGAAATCAGTCTGCTTGTTTGCCTTCCAATATCATAAAAAAAGATATTACAACTGTGTCGATGTCCTATCGCCATGTGTTAAGCTCATAGTACAAGTCTAGATGTTTACATAACCTATTACGACAGCAAGAATAGGAAAGACGGTATATCCTACCTGCTATTACCCGAGCATTTCTTTCCACAACATTCTTTCGCTAGGGTTCTTATTGGTAACGAACCGTGTAACCTACGCTCGTCTCTTACGAGCTGTCTGTCTGGTTTTTAGCCTGGTATCTGGTATTTGGCATGTAATGAGCACTTGTCAGCATCTTGATGATTTTTTGTTGTCTACTCACAGGTCCTCCAATAAAGAAGCATGTCTTGATCTAGGTAGCGCATTTCGATCGTAGGAAATAACTGAAACATATATATTAGTACACTTCGCTACGTTCACATCTTTCTTACTATCTTAATTATGCTGCTAAAAGCTGGTTAATTTGATTATGCAATCATATTGATATTCCAACAACGCATTCCTAACATTTTTGTATCAGTGATATATGTTTCTTTAAATCTTAAACCATTTCGTTGAACACTGGATAATTAAGATCGAACTTCATCAGGTAAATTCGTTTAATTCTGCTGTCGCTGTTCGTGAGCGGATATCGTTTACCATCAAGTAAACTGCATGCTCATTTGCCATAAAATAACCGTTTTCTTGTTTGCCGTCTTAAAAAAACAGTGTAAGCACATTAAACTTACCATAATCGTAAATAAAAAAATGTTTTGGTTCATTTTTACAACTCCTACAGCCGAGATTATCTAAAAACCAATTTCACGCCGCAAGAGTGCTGTAATCGTTCAAAATAACATTACTTTATACGCGACTTCTTACGTGTTCAATAACATGTTAAGTGGGATTTTATTTATCACTAGTGTTGCCTGCAAGTTCGTCCGTGTATTTTTTTCATGATAATAGAAGGCAAACAAGCAGTCGGATTTCCTGACGGTAAGAAGTTCACACCGTCTAGAGACACCAAAGGTGGTAATGGGCATTGCCACTCTGAAGCCGGGATGTTAGGCTTCGACCAAAAGTAAGTTTAGCGGCTATCTTACACTCCGAACCGGAATACGTCAACGGCAAGCATTGGGCATGGTGGCAGATATTAAAGCTACTTCATTCCCCGGGCTGATCTGGACTAAATTCTGTATAAAAAATATTTTATTAAGTACTTTCGGTGTTTATTGTGGAGATGTAAAGGAAGACAGAACCGTAGTTGGATTTTTTAAATTTAATTTATAGGAGTCGGGCCCAGAGTTCGATTCGAGGATTCGAAGACGGAGGGAGTATCAGAAGTGCAGGCAAAACAGATGTGTTTCATTTAAGATCAAATAAAAACAATGTTAGTCAACCTTTTGTAATTCTAGTTAGAATGTTATAACTCAGCACAGGAAATATTTCCAGATATATTTAGAAAATTAAATCAAGTTTACTATTTATAAAAGTAGTTGGACGAAGGCTCCAATATCCTATCGCGACATCCATGAACCTGATAAAACGTTTGCTGGAGGCAGCTGTTGCTATTTAACACGCATATAAACCTCCGATCGAAAAGTTTGATTTAAGAGTATTGGTGCCCAAATCGGAAGTACTGCAAACCAAATTGTTGTAAAAACCGGAAGTTCTGACTTATCGAAGTCGGTCTCTAATCTCCGTAACATCCCTAGTTTATTGCAATTATATTAAAGCTGGATTTATCTGCGGCTACGCCATTTCTTTAAATTAGTTAGCGCACCCGCGGGGAGCCACTCAAATATCGGGTTAAGAAATTGTAGTTTGTAACTTTTAAGGTTCTACATTCAACACACAAAATGCATGCCTTTGGAATGGCTCCATTGCGGCAATTAATAAGTATAAACAAACACACTTTCGCATTTATTTCGTGTTGGTCCGGGCTCCTTTGTAGAATAGACCCTCTGC
>NJDC01000169.1:26949-38943 GCA_002245475.1 Calephelis virginiensis
TATCCTACCGCGACATCCATGAACCTGTTTGATCCTGAACCATAAAACGTTTGCTGGAGGCAGCTGTTGCTATTTAACACGCATATAAACCTCCGATCAAAAAGTTTGATTTAAGAGTATTGGTGCCCAAATCGGAAGTACTGCAAACCAAATTGTTGTAAAAACCGGAAGTTCTGACTTATCGAAGTCGGTCTCAAATCTCCGTAACATCCCTAGTTTATTGCAATTATATTTAAGCTGGATTTATCTGCGGCTACGCCATTTTCTTTAAATTAGATAGCGCACCCGCGGCGAGCCACTCAAATATCGGGATAAGAAATAAGAAATTGTAGTTTGTAACTTTTAAGGTTCTACATTCAACACACAAAATGCATGCCTTTGGAATGGCTCCATTGCGGCGATTAATAAGTATAAACAAACACACTTTCGCATTTATAATATGTATGTATTGTATGTTTGTATTGCAACCTCGTACGAAAGCGGTACTTACCGTAACTCAAATATGGTATCAAGAAGTATTTTGTAGATCATAGATGATGATTATGATTTTGTGATGTTGTTTTATTTTGTTTTTCTTTTATCATTAATGGTTTCTGCAGCGCATGAGGAGAAATACATTAATGCAGTTTTAGTAGGGATTTACTATATTATTTATCCTAGTCTTAGTATAACCTTTATTATCAGGGAAAGTGCCACGTTTAAATGGATGGATTTTTGTTTATTTCCCGCAAAAACTTCTAGATTAATTTAAATTAAAATTAACTTTTTCGTCGCATGGGTCGGTATAAATTATACATCAGAGTAACACATAATCTAAAATAATCTATATAGAGCTTGTATAAGTTGGCATTCCGAACCCCTGGAAGCTAGTATTTTTATAAATAAAAAAGTACTATTCTTGGAAAGTTGTGTAACACGATTAGGAGCTATATTGCTTTGTGTCCACTTTATGGACATATTACGATGGTTAGCGGGTACATCCTCGTAGATAAGTGAAAATAGCTAGCATTTGTCGAAAATTACGGTTTAACCGCCGACGTTTGAATACATCCTGTAGATAACGTGACTGGGCTACATAAGACGTATCTAAAACTTTATATTACGTTTTCACTACAAGATTAAATGACTTTGAATCTCGTAATGGACTTGTAAAACAAGGAAGTATGAACTGTTGTGTTTAAAACTTCGCAAATTATGAGAGTTTGGATAAAACTGTTTTGTTTTGTGAGCCTTTTGTAAATAAACTAATTCAGTGCATTTCTCAATAATTAACAAATCTGAATATTTAATGCAACTAAAGTGTGAACTGTACTTTGATACAGTACACTCGTAGAGTTTTTTGTTTGATATATATGTTTCTACCTTCTAATCTAAGCCACGTTTCATTGAAATAGGTTAAGTGCAAGCAAAATTTAATTGAAGAAAATAAATCCAGTACGAGAAAAATCATGTGCCTTGCAGTTTATAATTTATGGAATTCCGCTCTAAATGGTTTGCCAAAAACCTTTGCATTTTATAAGGTAATTAGCTTTAGCTGGCTCTTCCGTAATAATTAAGCAAATATAAAAACGCCTGTTCATTTCAACTTAGCAAAACGATGCAAAAAGGGTTTTACGAAATTGTGAACGAACATTTTAAGGTGCACCTTAATGAATTTAAAAATTGTTTAATGGCATTACTTTATTCACCAAATTCAAAAGTCTTTAGATTCTATTCATATATCAAATAGTTTTAATCATTTTAAGAACATTTACAAGAAGAATATTAAAAACTAATAGCGAATTCGTTAAATACAGTAACCCTAGTAATGCTGATGTGTTTTCGTGGAAAAGTGACAAAGTGGTTTACCTTGTAATAAATAATTGCCAACCTTATTAACAGCTGCAACTCCCATAGTCTCTTAGTTGAGTTGCCGATCTTTCAGGAATGAGTAAGTTCTTCTGTTGAAAGTTCTTGAATACGGATTCTTTATGGAACTTTCTATTAACTTACATACCAGCCTGTGCAGATAGAACCTGTTCCTGTCTGATTATTTTAAAGGTAGTTGCACGAAGTCCAAGAAATGGTGATTTTCGTTTAGTTAAAGAAAGAAGAAAAGTTACTTTCCTTTTTGTACAATAGTACCTACACGGGTTTTCTTGTGATAAATGCTCGCCGCAGACACTAGAAAGGTGAGGTGTAACTAATGCTGGGATACTGTTGTTGTTTCTTAGACTATAATACCCTAAAAGTTGGAATTCCAACGACCATAAATGGTACAAATGTTAAAATGTACTAAATTCACAATCTGGTTAAATCGGAACAACTAGTCTGACTTACAGAACTAATGAAAGTTAATAATCTAACGATATAATATACTCATATAGAATCAGACAAAACTTTGTTTAAATGGACCATACAAGTCGTACTTTGTATAAACTACAACCGGATCGGAATCACGGCCACACACGGAGAAGATCCGTCGAAAGAGTCTCCTAGATCATCTTGGAATGCTTATGGTATTTTTAATTATTCCTGGATGTCTTCTGCTATTACATGCCCTAACTCTAACTTAGCCAAACAGTTTAAGCAACAAAGTACTTCAAAATATTATGGCACTGAAATCCACATTTTGTTCAGTCTAGTAGGTCAAGGATTAAATAAGAATTTAGGATAGCGCATCACGAAATGAAACATTTAGTGCTTGCCGTGTTCTTGGCTGCTTTACATTTCCAAAAATATTACATTACATAATATGGATATAACTTATATTTCACTAAATTATATTATATTAACTTCAATTAGTTACCTACACATAGAGCAAACAAGAGCCAAAAATGGAGCTCATTAGCCTACTAGCTTAAAAAAAGCATTTCATTCCGTGCAATTTTTTCTGCGAATAATTCACATTTTTTTAAATTTTGATTTTTATATTGACATTTATAACAATTAAATTAATTATTTTCCTTAATTTTACTTTATTTGGATTATCATTTATTATGTAATTACATTTATACTGTAATAACGTTAATTATTTAGATCAGGTTTGATAAGTTATAATTAACGTATACAGACATATTTAATTTCTGTTTTGCTTAAATCCTGTTCAAGTTGGAGCCGCCTCCAAAGACTTCTATTTATCCATTTCTTTAGCTACTGTCATCCTGTGTGTACCTGCTATTTTTTGATGTCCTCTTCATATTTAGCATATTGTCTAGCAAACTCACGTTCAACAACTAGATCTTTCCACAAAGTACCCTCAAAAAAGTCAAAAGTCATTTATTCTGTGCTTTAGGTATTACACTGATGATACATACTCCAAAATTGGTCTCTAAAACCTGCCGAGTAGGCGTACAGATTTATAATACAAATATGATTGTGGGTACTTAAAAATATCTTTGTGTATTACTTAAAAACAACTGTTGTCTTGTATTAAATGTTGTATTATATATTGTATTACATGTCCAGCCATCTGAACGTTTTATTACCAGATTTTGTTTATAAGGTGGGAAGATACTGGAAGGCAAACAAGCAGACAGATTTCCTGATTGTAAGAAAATCACGCCACCTAGAGACAGCGAGGGTGGTAATGGTGCGTCACCAACCTGAGTCCAGGACTTTGGGCCTCTAGCAAATGTAAGTTTACCAACTACCTTATCTTCCGAATTGGAACAGATCAATGGTCAATCAATGGCATTGTGGCGGCAGGACTAGGTAAGGCGGTGGTACCAATCCGGGTGAGTCGCTGCGAAATACTACGACCCAGTCAGATGTCACAGTGTTAGAGAGGGTAATCCTATACTCGCCTTTTACGAGCTGCCTGGCAGAAGCCTAAGGAACACGCACCACTATGAATGTTCTTCTTCTTTTATAAATGTGGCTTTCGATCGTTTTCACGACTTACTTTGCCAATGTCAAGTTAATTAATTCTTATACAGTCATTAGTCACTAAGTACAAAGTCATGTCAGATCAGGGTCTTGAATAAAGCGGTGGCTGCATTACTCGAGCTCATCTAGTGAGATTTGACGGCAGCGATGAAGTAGACGATACACTATTTTTTTCATAATTATTTCATTTGTGCACTTAACAAAATTAATCTAGTTCCCACCTAAATTAACCAATTTCACTCAATATAAACACGAAATTCAATAATTATGAAAACATTACGACCATCTTCATTCACGATGGCGCCAAAACTCCACTACGAATGTTAAAAGACAGCAAATAAATAGTTGTCAGCCTACGCACAGTACTGTCACTTTATTACGACAAATTGCACTACTGGAAAAATCCAGTAATCTAAATTACCAAAACTAACAGGGCATGTTAATAAAAAAAACTAAAGTTTCTCGAATTCAATTTAGTTTTAAATGAAAAATTAACTATGTGTTTTAATTATAATCATCTGGGAGTTTTCTAAAATTAAAAACATTTGTTACCTACCTCAAAAGCTTGGAAACTCTTTGGAAACCGTTTAAGCACGGTAATATTATCTATACAGTATTGTAACTCGGCCGTGTCCTTGAAATAATTGCCTACAGAAGCGCGGCACGTAAGCATAAGATAGGGCTGTCTCTGTCGTCTAACAACAGTTACCTACCTATGTAGTTTTGAGATTTTAAATTTATTACTTTTATTTATTAGCACAGATAGGTAGTAACAATTTAAAATATTAATATGATTACTAAATTACTTTGTGAGTTGAATAGAAAGTGTGCAATAAAAATGCAAGTGGTTTTTATGATTGACAGATTTAATTAAAACACCATGATTATGTATGAGACTTTATTACAAATCGGTGTTATAAATTTGCGGCCGAAAAATATTTATGACTTAACTGAGATGTACGAAATGTTTTGTTATTATATTTGAGTGTATAAAAAATCCGCATTCTAATATAAAGTGTGATGTAAAATTGTTTTGGGAAACATAGACAAGGAGGAGAAAAAGGAATATATTTTACTTGATTATAGATACCTGAAGCTACTTTACAATTTATATGTTTAGTTTTAAGTGAAGTTCGGAATATCGCCTCCATTTTGTCTATGTATTTCACGACATCATAGCTGGGTACAATTAAAAAGTTTGCGAAGTATTCTTACTATAGTCCTGGTACCTTAAATAATAAAAATAATCTATAATCTAAAAAAGCTATCTCTGGGTGCGTTATTGAGGAATTCGAGGAATTCATGCAACCAAAAACAGTACAATATATTCTACTTGTCATGTTAAATAGCTACTTGTGCTTATTTCGAGTAAAAATTCCCGCAGTTACTGATTAAAAACCAGCACACCGTCCGTTCGTCACTGCGGCACACTCGCTATTGTAGCATGCCGCGTGCATGCCTTGATCCGAACGCGTAGGTATAGCTCGCGCGTCGTCCTTTTATATGAAGTTAGAATACTGTATAGATAATATTACCGTGATATTACCATGGTTTTAGGTCATAACTCGTCTGAACATGACATGAACTATCATTTGAAGCCGTAAATATTTATTTACGAATTTCACGCACAAATCTATCATGAACGTCGAGTTCGACCGGCGTTCTGTCTATCTAACGAGCTTTTCGATTTTATATTGCAATCTGCTGTTTGCTGCCGAATAACATTTATAAACTAAAGCCGTAACTCAATTAGATTTAGAAGCTTTTTTTCCGTTGGATTGGTTATAAAGTTTTTGTCTAATATGTTACCAAGAGTTTCAGTTTCTTTTTAGACAAATATTCTAATTATGGAAAGATTTCCTTCTCGCTTGATACACACTAAGCGAGTTTGGATTGAGATCAAATAAAAGCATGATAGGTCTTTTTCTCGATACTTCTTGCTATAGTAATATCCCTCACGCCGTTTTTTATTTGTTTTATTTTGCTTATTCTCCGAAACCAACACCAAGTGTTGTGAAACGTGTTCGTATAAGCATTCGTAAACAATATTAAATAAATTGTCGCCTCTGTGGTCTAGCGGTCCGGGTGTTGGACTTGACTGCATGAGGTCCCGGGTTCGAATCCCGGGTCAGCCATCAAAGAATCAAGAATCAAGAAAATTGGATTTTTCCAATTTTCTAATTTAAAAAATGTTGGTCGGGATTGGAAATGTGCCTGGATGGCGATAGGCTTGCCACCTATCACATTGTGGGATTTAGTGTCTTCGGCTAGTCGTGGGTGCCTTGGTTGTACCTCTGCCTACCTCTTAGGGGATATGGGCGTAAAGATACTTTACTTTTATTAAATAAGTCCTCTTTTCGCAAATTCTTTTTTAGTTGTGTTAGTTATTGTCAGGAGTAGATTAAATAGGAAAAATAGCAAAAGCAACACTTTATTTTTCCATACTAATTTTTACTACCTACCTGTTATTGTCAAGCGATACAAAGTTCGCGGGGTATATCTATCAAGTTTTATTTATTTTTTTGGTGGGTTTGTTAGCATCAGAAGAAGGTTCATATTTACAGAAAAACAGTGAAAGTTACACGGAAAATAATAATATTAAATTTTTCCATAAACATTTTCAGTAGATGTTATTGTCAAGAGATACAAAGTTCACCGGGTTAGTTAGTCTACAATAAAATTTAAGTTCCTGTGATGACCAAAAGTTGATCTCCATGTCCATGTTATCTAAACTTACTTTTTAGTTTTTCTTGAATAATATTACAAATATTATATATTAATATAAGCGCCAATAAGCAAGCAGTAGTCGTTCTTTTGTATTTTTTTTTATCTTATAAGAAGGCAAACAAGCAGACGGATTTCCTGATGGTAAGAAATTCACGCCGCCTAGAGATACCAAAGAGGGTAATGGTGCGTTGCCAACTTGAGGTCCGGATGTTAGGCAAAAGTATGTAATCTTTAAGACTGTATACCTACTTCTACAAATAAATGAATTGAATTGAATTGAATTAAATCGAAAATATGCAAAGTGAGTGGTGCAATAACCAACAAAAATTTTGTACATATACTCGACGCTTAGCTCCATTCTCCAACTATCGACCACTTGTATTACACTGCCTTTTGTTGGTAGTCATTGAACACATATTACGGTTGAAAACTATTTGCTAAGTGGTAGAGTTTCGCAGCAACTCGCCCGAATTGGTACCACCGCCTTTCCTATTCCTGTTGCAATAACGTCAGTGCTTTGATTTGTTCCGGTTCGGAGGGCAAGGTAGCTGGTAAATTTACTTTTGCTCGAAGCCTAACATCCCTGCCTCAAGTTGGCAACGCACTATTACCATCTTTGGTATCTCTAGGCAGTGTGAATTTCCTACCATTAGGAAATTCGTCTGTTTGTTTGCCTTCCAATATCATAAAAAAAATGGCACAGTCAATTCTTCTTTTCTTGGCCTGCAGTAGTTACTCGACAAGAACAAGAAGACGTTAATCCAAAACTCTTTAAAAGTGTGTATGTGTGTTTATGACATCACTGTGTTACACGCTGGGATCCAAAAAAGCTAACGACACGTAAAATTTATACCGTGGCCATGTCCATGTTATTCTGTTAGTGCAGCGTCCAACAAATATTTTATATCGGGCGTTACTCGACATTCGACCGGCATTCTATCCACCTAACGACCACTTGTATTATATATTGCCTTCTGCTATTTCTTGAACGTATTTCACATAAACTAAACTCAGAAATAATGAGCAGAAGAACCTTCTAAAGCGCCTTTATTTTGTGAAATTTCATATTTCGAACTACTTTCTTTTGTTGGAATTCGTCCTAATTCAAATTTGAATTTATATTCGATTTAAATTTGACTATGGGGGATTAAGTTTCTGTCTATTATCCTTATTTTGCTATCATGTTAACATAGTTATCACAATAAGAATAAAAACAATAAAATGTTTATTTAATGAAAACAATTGTTATTGTGTCGTGTTTATTTAAATCACCTGCACCTGCAAGCATCTCAAAGCACTTGCACAAATCAAAAGCTCAGTAACCCGAACCGCAGCTGCAACCACGCTCGGAGAACCGGTCAGATAGCCTCCACTGTCGGCTGCCGAGGGACAGGTGGGCTAGGTCGTCCTTCCAACATGGTCTCCCACGCTTATACCTTCTATACCTTACAGTAGGTACTTTAAGCCATATTAAGACGTTGCATGAGAAAAATCTCAAACGAATATTGGTATTACTAGCACCATATTTAGACTCCAAAGGCCCTCGGGCAGATCATGTGGGAGAGGCTTTCAAATCGCTTCTGGTTAATGGTTGAAAGTTTTTATTAAAGTCAAGTATAAGATGAACAACTGACGGGCTAAAATAAAACTTATTCGAAACTAGCTGTACCGGCGAACTTCGTTCCACTTGTCCAGTATGGGAAATAATGAAGTATTATTTTTTTCCATTTTCCCTGCAACTTTGCCGGTTTTTCTCTTCATAAGAACCATTTCCTGATAATAAATAACACAATAAAAAAAGAATTAGCCAAATCGGTCCAGTCGTTCAGAAGTTATGCGCTTACCAACACATTTAGCGATTCATTTTTATATTCGAAATGAAAGTAGATGATATAAAACTTTAAATACGAGCTAAATTATTATTAAATGTCAATTTTTCCCGTTCAAAAAAAAGGTATCTAAGTTTTTCATCTTAGTGTTTGCATTGACTATTTTTTTTTTTGTAACTAAACTCAGTATTCTTCGTTTTAACTGAGACTTTATCAATTAAATTTTGGTGTGGTGGTTTGGAGTCCCTCTTGTGGTGGCGGCCCATTAACAACTGTGTTACGTATGCTTTAATCCGGCACTAGATATTCCCTCTTTGAACTCCTTTAATAATCACCTCTGTGGTCTAGCGGTCCGGGTGTTGGACTTGACTACATGAGGTCCCGGGTTCGAATCCCGGGTCGGCCAACAAAAAGAAAATTGGATTTTTCCAATTTTCTAATTAAAAAAATGTTGGTCGGGATTGGAAACGTGCCCGGTTGGCGATGGGCTTGCCACCTATCACACCGTGGGACTTAGTGTCTCGGCTAGTCGTGGGTGCCTTTGTTGTACCTCTGCCTACCTCTTCGGGGATATGGGCGTGAAGATACTTTTTTTTTAATAAACACATTATTACAAACAAACTAAATAGAAGTCTACATTGTTTATCCTGCTTTGAAACATTGTTATAAAGCTTAACCAGGGCTTCCTTAAATTATCTGTACTGTGATGCCCTTAGGAAATGCTATTTTTTAACGTCACCTCTGAACCTATTCAGAAGAGGAGGAGGGGTAAGGTAGCCGGTAAACTTACTTTTGTTCGAGGCCTAACATCCCGGCTTCAGGTTGGCAGCGCACCATTACCACCTTTGGTGTCTCTAGGCGGCATGAATTTCTTAACATCAGGAAATCCGTCTGCTTGTTTGCCTTCCTATATCATAAAAAAAACTTATCGCATATCTACAAGCTCTATTTTTACGATTCCTTTTAACTCAGCCCGCACTCCGTGGACCAAAAATAGTTACCAGCTATAATAAGTACAAGCATAGTAACTGGTTCTGGTGGACTCGGATAACTCACTCGGCTCGACGAATGATTTTGTAAAACCTATGTTTGTTTGTTCGTTACTCCTTAACGCAAAAACTGCCGAATCGTTTTCCGTGAAATTTGGCACACACATAGAGGGTAACTTAGATTAACACATAGGATAGTTTTTATTCTGAAAAAAAAATTTTGCAAAGGAGGCCGGACCAACACTAGATATCCGTTTGATATTTGCAAACATAATTTGTGTGTACATCAAAAGCAAATAAAATAAAAATAATTCTTTAAAATGTATGTACTAACATCTAAATACGAAAATGTGTAATGTACGAATTTAGTAAGTATTGCTTTAAATTATATTAGACTTTAAAGAAGGATATAGGCCAAGTCTTATGCCAATAAGTACCTCAATAATCTAATACCTTAACACGGACAACGTCCCAAACAGCTAGATTGGAATAAATACATACATATATGCTTTTCCGTTAATCCATAAATTTGTTGGACTTGACTGCATGAGGTCCCGGGTTCGAATCCCGGGTCGGGCAGCAAAAAGAAAAATTGGGTTTTTCAAATTTTCAATAAAAAAAACCTTTTTTTTTATCCATATCACCTATCACCAACCGGGCACAGATCCAATCCGGTCGTTGCCTGGGATTGTATGTGTGCCCGGTTGGCGATAGGCTTGCCACCTATCAAATTGTGGGACTTGGTGTCTTTGGCTAGTGGTTGTGCCTCTGCCAACCTCTTCAAGGATATAGGCATGAAGATACTTTTTTCCATAAATATTTGTGAAATCAAAAAATGCTTGCTCAATTAAAAAATGTTCCGCTCTAAATAGAATCTAGGACAGCATTAAAGTATTTTGAAGAAATATCGGAAAGTGTTTGCTGTGGAAATTGCAGTGCAGGTTAAGTGGAAAAGCACAAGTTTGAGGCGATCATTCCGAGCACTTGAGAATACGTGATCGTGAATATATAAACGGTAACAAGATAGAACAACTTCAAAGGCAATGTAGATGGAACATGTTGTTCTCAAACTTGCATTACAGAAATGCTGTCTATTATATTAAGATATTTTAACCTGAGCAACGAAAAGTGTTCTAAAATTAAAACATACACGAGTATATTTTAATTTTAGAACACTTTTCGATACAAATTTAATTCGCATTGAAAGACTTAATTTATAGTTTTGCATAGCTATGGGACACAACCACAACGTATGAAAGGAATTAAAAAATTCCGTATGGTTTTAAATATCTGAACTCGTAATAGCGCAGCGAGAAACGATGGGTACGAGTACGAATCTCATTAGAGGCTTTTAGTAGTGAAGTAGCGGCGTTGCTGCTGCGTTTCGCCTGGTTGGTGAGAGTCCCGGATGCCCACCCTTATATTATAATGGAGCCGCAAATTCAAAGTTTTAGTCCCCAGGGGGGTACCACCTGCATTAGTGGTGGAGACCGATCACCCCTGGTGTTTCTAATTTAGAATCTGCGGATTCTAACCAGGAAACGCTAGGTGGCCTCACGTACTATGGGGCGATTTGCGCGTAAAATTAGATATGTTCGAGGCAAACAGGGCACAAAACTTTCGGCGACCCCTTCCACGCTCGTTGTGGATTTCTGCAATATTAGGGGAATACACTCCAACTTGAACTCCGTCCACTTTCACCTGGAGGCGGCGAAGCCAGCCTTGCTCTTTTTGACTGAGACGCAAATATCTTCTCCGGCTGACACGTTGTACCTCTCCTACCACGAGTATAAATTGGAACATTCATTTATACCTCGGGCTAGCGTGTGCGCTTTCGTCAGAGAGGATATTTGTTTCCGGCGCCTCGTAATCTTGAAGGCAAAGACCTGTCTATTCTTTGGCTGCGCGTTGACTGCTCAGACCACCCGCGTGTCTATGCGTGCCTGTACAGGTTACATAGCGGCAATGCCGAGACAGACCGGCTCGTTGAGCACATGCAAATGGCTTCCGATTTTGTATTTGAGCAGATCCCATCCGCGGAGATAGTGATTCTTGGTGATTTTAACGCCCAACATGCTGATTGGCTTGGTTCACGTTCCACCGATCATGCGGGAAGATCTGTTCACGAATTTTCCTTGTCTTATGATCTCACGCTGTTTACGACTTTGTCCTGTCCTATGATCTCACGCAACTGGTGACATTGCCCACGCGAATTCCAGATGTGGGCGATCATACGCTTTCACTGTTAGACCTTCTGCTGACCTCTCACCCAGAGAACTATAAAGTATCTGTAGATGCCCTTCTTGGATCTTCTGACCACTGCTTAGTCCGGAGTGCAGTGTCCATTCCACCCTGTTTGCGGCTACCACCATCGGGCCGACGTCGAGTGTGGCATTATAGGTCACAGATTGGGACGGGATGCGATCTTTTTTTGCGTCTTACCCATGGAGGCAGATTTGCTTCTCGCTGGATGATCCAGACATCGTTGCTGATGCTGTCACTGATGTGGTGCTGCAGGGTATGAAGCTTTATATTCCGTTCTCTTCAGTGCCTGTTGGTGGCAAATCCCAGCCTTGGTTTAG
>NJDC01000170.1:0-17265 GCA_002245475.1 Calephelis virginiensis
TCGTGAGGTCTGGCACTCAATACTCTCTGCCTACCCCGTAAGGGACTTGGCGTGAGGATATGTATGTGTATGTATGTAAGACAAGAAAAAGACCTTTCATATACATATATTATCAAGTATTGTTTTTCCTATTTTGCCTATGATTTTCCCTAGTTTCTTCTTCATAAGAACCTACTCCTGACAATAACTAACAAAACAACAAAATAATTAGCAAAATTTGTCCACCCTTTCAAGCGTGTGCGATGACCAAGAGAAATGGGGATTCGTTTTTATATACGTTTTATTATACACGAGTATAGATATGTATTCATAAGTCTATTTTATCTATCTAATCATCATAATCAATCATAATAATTTTAATGCTGTAAAGTATATAACTACTATATGTACGAAATTATTATTATTTATTTATTTTTACATGTTACTATCTGCTACTTTTTACTGCATTCAACAATAATTTCTTGCGTGTTTTTATTTTCAATTATTTCAGATAGGTACCGTGTCTCTTTCTTATTTAATTATTTTGTTTTGTTTTACGTAGTACCTTTGTGGCGATATCATTTAGGCATTTAAAGTTACTCCACCGCTTCCTGTGTATTTGGATCGCATGAACATGGTGATGGGTCTTCTTTACACTTGAACCTATTTATATACGCGGAAAACCCGCCATGCTCAGTTAGTATTTGTGTAAACGTTCCTGTGGGTTTCCACTTTCGGACTGTTCATATCATATCATATCCATATCGTAAAGTAGTTATAGGTACTAGAACTGCAACACAACACTGTTAAAAAAATTATACTGTAAAAGTAATCAAAAAATATTTGATTCTCGTTTATGTAGGAATACCAGGTAAAACTCAATAGAAGCTTGTAATGAAATGTTGGAATTGGAAATTATAATACCACATTTTTCTCATTGTACGACCAAGGACTTATGCCGCAGTTTCCTAAAATTTTATTCCTATAGAATTCACTATTTGTACCTGTATAATTTGAACTCCCCACTATGAAGCTTTACATCATCGTGATTACTGCTAAGGATAATTGTCCGCCATCGTATTAAATAAATAAGTACTGTGTAATTTGTGCTCTTAACAGAGTTAAGATTAACAGCAGAAAAAACATTGCCTTTACAGCAAAGCAAAGCGAATGATTCTACTGTGGACAGTGATACATCATTTCGATATTACTTGGGCTCTATCTCCTGCCAGTTCTATTCTTTTTACAATTTGGAGAGATCTGATAAACTTTTTGACTCAAATGACTTTACAGAGGAAATCTACTTTTTGATAGAAGAGGAGGCAAAAGAGCAAGTGGTACAACTGATGGTAAGCGATCATCAACCCCCTCGGACATCCACAACGCCAGGAGTATCACAGATGCCGATCTTTTAGGAATGAGTATGTTTTCTTCTTGAAGGTACCTAAGTCGTATCCGTTTAGAAATACTACAGCTGGTAATTGGTTGGTCTTTAGAATGACACGGTAGAGGATCGCCGTGTATCATGCAGAGCTTAAAGTTTTATGCTTACCACTTGGTGAACATGAGACTTTAAGCTCTCCCGCGATGTCCGGAGATAAAACTCAGCATCTGGTTTCAAGCTAAAAACTACTTCAGAGCATTCACTTTTATAAATGCGGTATAAGACGCTGTGCAGAGCAACTTCTCTAAGCAGCGTCAAAGGATCAACCCTATTGGAAATGGTTCGATCATCGACGATTCGAGAAGCTCTGGCTTGGATACGGCCAAAACGAAGGAGCTGGTACTTCACATTGTCATAATACGACATTCGGCCAATGTTAATAATGTATCTCTAAAGATAGATTTCAAGCAATCTAGATAGCTGCGTATCCGCCGGCCTATCCTATAGAATTAGGTATACCTAATTGCTAAATTTATCCTGTCCAAAGATATGTTATTGGCAAGCGATAACATAAAAATTGATCCAAATATCAATCTTGGATAGCAAGTTTTGGATTAGAATTGATTATTATTTATAAATATTGGCCATTAGGCGCCTACTCAGTGTTGAATTATGTTCTAATATTTTTTTTGCTTCCTTGATACTTAAAAAAAGTGCACACCGGGATAGACAAATGCCCAAAAAGAGCTAGTGACATGTTTTTAGGTGATCATCCACTCCTCGTAAAGTTCCTTTAGGCGAAGTGTCCATGGTAGTTACTCGTAATTTTTTTTGGCATGGGCATTAGCAATTGCTACTGGCCTAGTTGAAATATGTATTAAGTTACCCGATTTAACAAAATCGGTCTTACTATTATTTAAGCTCAGTTATAGTTATTATTCGTAGAAGAAAAGTCCTGCCAGGGTCACGAGTAAAGCGGTGGCGTCCTTATTTAAAATCATTTAGTGAGATTTGGAGGGAACGATGAAATACACGATACAGTCATTTCTTAATGACTACCTACTACTTCACTTGTGTTCTTTAACTAAACAAAATTATACAAAACACCATCGAAAATGACTAACTTCACTCAACATATACACGAAATTCCCTAAAAAACTACTACTCTTTTTCCTGTCGATGTTGTCAAAACTCATAATTTGTATTCCTGTCACGCTCTTGAATGTTGATCCAAACCTGACCAGTGACCACCTACATCCTTGCATAAAAATAAATAAATAGGGACAGACTGCAGTCCATGATGAATTGATGAGCTACTGCTTAAGTCATAGTGAAGTAGTGCAAGTGTATTTATAAAATGAAACGTAAAATATCTAATCTACTGGCAAAAAATCACCACCTAAATGTCCAATATTTATGATTCTAGACTTTAATTACCTACAGCTGCTGCTGTGTAATGGTTAACGTTGCCATAGTAATCGCTAGCATTACATGTATAATATAATATACCTAACAGGCACATTTTGGCTAGTGACAAAAATGTGGTTATAGCCGATTAGTCTGAGTCTGGTGCGGAATTGTGTTACTATCAGAAGAATTTACCTTACTAGAGGATCGTTTTGAAGCGGATTGAAGAGAAGGGAATTGAAGGGAATACAAATTAAAGGATACTTATATACTTACTCATAATTAAAATTGATCAAGCAGGGACGGTTAAAATTAAGATAATAGCATACTGAATTGTGTAGGGGTGTCAGTCGCGTATCGTTTAAATTCTAGTGCCTTTTATTTTTAAAAAGCAACTTCTCAAAACTCGAAAAAGCATCATAAATTAAATTTTTGTAAATTTCAGGACATGTTTTACAACATTTAAATTAAAAAAATGTCTAAAAAGCAATTACTTAACATATTATTATAAAAAATAATAAAAATCAGCCTTCTTGTCATAGTTCTTTTCTTTCTTTAGGTTTTGGCAATCTCGTTAGTATTTTGCCATTAGTCAAATAGAAATTTGCATCAAATTTTATATCAATTATAATTATAATTAGTCATCAGTCATAAGTCGTCAGTAAGTCATGTCAGGCTCTTGGGTAAAACGGTGGCCTTTTTACACAAGCTCATGTAATGAGATTTGGCGGCAACAAGGAAATATACGATACGCTAATTTCTTCATGATTATTTCATTTGTGCACTTTCACTGAACAAAATTGTGCCACCAAAATTGACTGATTTCACTCAAAATTAACACGAAATTCAATAATTATGAAAAAACTTCGACCATCTCTTCTCTCGATGGCGCCAAAACTCCTTGTCATAGTTATTAAACATTATTATAGCCTGTTTTTTAATCTGAGACTAAATTGACATTAGCAATGTTGTCTGTTTTTTGCGATTCATAAATAGTGTCGTGCCATTATCGAAAAATGTTAACAAAGTTTATTACCGATTTTTACAAGTTACACTGGAAAATCGGAATTTATGTCTTTAGAAAGAATAAATACTCAATTAACATTGTTAATATCTGTAGATTAATAAATGTCATTAAAGCTTCGTATTAATTTAATTTGAAAGTCTTGTTTTTTGCGAAACACAAACAAACAAACTGTACAATTTTTGTGGCAAAAGATAGCGAACAAGTACGCAGATCTCCAGAATATGATAATCTGATAATGACAGCGTATAATCACCATATAATATATTGTAAGTACGTACAGACACACGTAGCGGGGGCTTTAGGCCAATAATTGTGCAAGTTTACCGGCTGCTCTACCTTCTGGACTAGAACATTTAAAAATAACTAAACTGGTGGCCACCTCTGAAGACGTTTCCCGTTTACAAGAAGATCTCAATAGACTTTCAGAATGGTGTAGCAATAACAATTTTACCTTGTTTTGTTAAATTCAGCAAAATGCAAACACATAAAATTTTCTCGTAAAACTAGTACCATTTCTTCCATTTTACACCATTAATGGTATTGTCCTATCTGAGGTGGATTCTATTACTGAATTGGGTATAGCTTTAGACAGTAAATTGAAATTTTTTCCTCACATACAAAATGTAACCAATAAGGCGCTCAAAAATTTGGGATTTATTATGCGTAATAGCAAGGAATTTCGTAATACTCGCACTAAGAAACTTCTTTATTACAGTTTTGTAAGAAGTAAATTAGAATACTGTAGCGTAGTATGGCGCCCACATTTTTCTAACCATTCATTAAGATTGGAAAGAATACAAAAATGATTTGTTAATCATTTGTACTTTTTTTATCAAGTCTTTAACTAAATGCTATTCTTACAAAGAAAAGTTAAATAAATTAAATATGATTTCACTTGAAAAGAGGCACGAATGGCTTGATGTAGACTTGTTTTGGAAATTAATAAATTATAAATTGGATTGTCCTGAATTATTGGTAAGATTCGATTTTAAAGTACCAAGGAAAATACCGCGTAAGTCACTCACCCTTTTAGCTCCACCTTTAAGAAGAACTATTTTTGGCGCTAATTCACCTGTGCCACGCATTTGTAAAATGGTTACCAATGTTGTGGTAATTTGGATGTTTTTCCTGATTTATTAGTTAAAATTAAGAAAAAAATATTATGTGAATGATTTTGCATGTTTTATTTAAGTACATATTTATTATTATTTAGTAGAAGTAGTGCAACTGGTTGTTTGTAATTTTTTATATGTGTAAATTAGATGATTGTAACTACTGTTTGATAAGCCTGATTCATAAAATAAAATAAAAATAGTAAAATAAGCTCTTAAAACATTAATATTTCAAAAATACTCATTGTCATCGGAGAAAGATAACCATAGGACGTAGACCATACAGTTGCTTATAAAGGCGGACATTTAGCAAGATGGAAGTAATACTGCTATATAAGCGTTCATGGTGGGGCAGTCAGTCAGGTCATTGACTAATTTTTGTTTGTGTTTGAAGTAAAGAAACTAAACACATACAGCCTGCTGCTTTTTCTAAATTTAATAAATCGAATTAGTCAAATACAAGATGTTACGCATGGGCAGACAGTAGAGCTTTAAAAATATATCGATTTTGATACCCGAAAATAAATATCGAAAGTTGATATATCGCGGGAAAAAATATCGACGATTGAAATCGATTTTTTTTCTGAAAAAATATCGACATTTTGATTTATCGATATTTTTTGACCAAGCCTATTTGACAGTATATGTCTAGATTTTGTAATTTGACAATTCTGAATTCTGATTTTATTCGACTACGAAGTAGGTAGGTACCTACTTAAGTGCTAGAGGCACGGCATTTTCAAACACAAACTTTTAACTTATGTACAGAAATGGAAATGAATTTGATAAAAACATTAAAGTTTACAAGTGTTTTATCATAGTTTTTCTAAATAATTTAGTGTTTTGAAGAATCTTTTATGTAAAATGTTTACGGTGTTAGCATTTTTCTAGTTACGTATTTAAATACAAAAGAAAAAGTGCGGTTATTATTAAGTTTTGTTCTAAACTTTTCGTGTGTCTGCAATTCTTATATGGACAACGTTTTCAATGTAAGTAATGATTTTATTAAATTGTGTTAATATTTCGTGCTTGAAAGTTTGTAAACAACGATTAACATCATATATGTAGTATCTATTATTCATGTAAAATATCACAAATATTTTTTTCGTTTATTGTAAAGCAGACACTTGTTAGATTTTTTTATGTTATATGGTAGTAAAGAAGCAAACGGTTCTCCTAAGGGTAAGTGGCAACCTTCGCTGTTGTCTTATTTACAGGACTTTGGATCACTGTATACAAGTCTACGGGCTACTTTGTGTGCCAACCTGATAATGGCCAACAATGGTGCTACTGCCAAAGATAATTTGTGTTCTATGTTGAAGGGTACTGTATACTGAATACAGTACCCTTCAACATACAATTATACATTCAATTCAATATACATTTGGACTTAGATCGTCATTATTAGTTTTCAGCAGTAATATCTATGGTGCCTAAGCCTAGACTTATGTCTGTTGCTTATCCTCGTTGACATATTTGTTTACTGTCTTAAGATAATTAATTATGTTAAAGTTATTATGCAAGTAAATATATGGGAGTAGATTACTTTGATAGGCATTTATTTTAGAATTTAAAACAGTTTTGGTTTTGGTATTTCTAACTGTCCATTTTCTCAATAACTGCTGGATCATCATAGGACAATTTTGTGTTTTAAAAACATTGACATCTTAGATAAATAAAACAAAATAACTTTAAAGTAGGAGTAAAATTTATTTCAGTAAAAGGTATTACACTCAAACCAAAACTCTTTGTTTATAGTTGTTTATAAACAACAATTTAACTTATTTTGTAATTTTAAACATATCAAAAAGTGATAACTGTGTTTTAGTCAAACCAATTTTAAAGTATTAATTGAGGCTTGCAACATACATTCCATTTTTAATTTTTCTTTCTCCTAATTTAAAAGTTAGAGATGGGTAGGACACACATTCAGCTGTACCATGAATATGCATGAGTCCTCTATTGCAATTTTTAATAATTGACAAAAAATAATTGACATATTTTTTGTTGAAATATATTTATAATTCTCTAAAAAACAATCACTAAATCACATGTTCCTGTAACTTTACTTGAACTTACTCATATAATTTCATTTAAAATTCTCTTAACAATCTAACCTGAGAAGTGGTTTGGTGCATACAAATTTACTGGCACTACCTAAGGGAAAGGGATTTATTTAGGCAATATATACAAGAGGAATAACACTTATTTTTAGTGCAGTAATAAAACTAAAAAAAAAATACCTAATTTTGACTGAAAAAATTAAGTATGAATCAAAAACATTTATTGAATGTAGATGAGAATGAACTGAATCATGACCTAAGTTAAGAAAAAATAATCCGTACAATTAATTTATAATTAATGGCAATTAAATGTATAACAAACACACAAAAAACATGCTATCAATAGCCGCCTCCTTTTTATTAAAAAATTTGAAAAGTACGTGAAATTACAGTATGGCATTTAAATATTAACACTACAGACAATGGATATAGTTTAGCTTATGTAGCTATATAAAAATGAGCCTCCATTTTTCATGGTCATTTTGTCACGCCCGAACGGATGGACCAATTTTGCTAATTCTTATTTTGTTGTGGTAATTTTTGTTAGATGGATTTATTTTTATTTTATTTGAGGAGGATTTGTTGTTAGGAGGATTATTTTGTTGCGTTAGTTTTTGTTCTTAGGTAAGAAAACCTTGAAAAATTGCAGAGAAAATGTGAAAACAATGCTTTAATCCATATAAACTGTAAGTTAGTACCTGTTAATTTTGAGGTATATGAAATTTTCCAAGTTGGCTTGTAAGAATTTAAAATTGTTATTTAAATAAAGAAAGTGTGTATCCTTCAAACATTTAATACTCAAGAAAAAAATTATCTTAGAAACATTTATGACACTTGTATCGGCCTATCTTAGATAACTCTGCATATAAAATTTAGATGACAATTTTTTTTGTTGTAATTCCGTGACTCGGGAGCGCTAACTTTTTTGTTTTTGTTTAATAAATCGTAAACCGCTTTATGATTGCTTACCAAGTTTAAACTGTGTAGCACACAGTTTGACAGACAGTTAATGTTCCGTTTTAAGCCAGGTCTATAAACATCTCATTTAAAGCTATTGGGGGTATTGTATCTGTGTTGGCAAAGTGTTGTTCTTTAAGAAACTCTTGATTCCAATAAAACAAATAAATGTATTTAATTATCCTTCCTTGATGCTCCACTTCTCCATATATTTGAATTAATATTTCTTATTTATCAAGCTTTCTTTTAACTACCTCCCAACATTTGCTGAAAATATATCATAATATTATACTAATAAATGTGTGTTTCTTTGATAAGGATACAAAGTGGTCAATTATTTAAAGGTGTTATATATATTATATTTTTTCCATTCCTACAACACTTGGTTATAAAAGACAATGACATAAACATACATCAGGCAATTAGTCCATAGGAAGTATTAATTTAGATAGTTAAACTTCATGTTAAAATTATTGGAGTTTAAGTACACACTAAAACAAGCTGGGACCAATTAGAATAAACAATGGAAACATTTGTATGGTAATGAAGACAAAAAAAGATCAACTTATATGTTGACAAAAAATGTATATGAATACAGATGACATTTATGGTTGATTAAAATGAATAATCTCATTGTAAGTAAGTAGATACTTGTAAGTAAGTAAATCATTAAGTAGATACATTTTAATCTATTTGAATGTAAATGTATGCTCACAAATTTTATATTGTCAAATACATATTCATAATTTTGAGTAATTTAAGATATGGAAAATGTTAAAGTAATATATGTGTCCTTGACATTTAATATTTACTGTCATTTGATATTATGCCATGTCATCAATGGATTCTATTTTAAAAATATTAGTTTTATGTAGTTGAGATTCAAAACAACTTCTATTATTTATCACCACCTTACCTGTTCCTGTTTTCAAAATATCTAACTCTTATACCCCTTAACCTAGCTAATCCCATTTTCTTGTGTTGGTTTGGATCTTCTGTGTAGAATAGAACATCTACCTTTCTCCCTGGCAGCTTGTAAGAGGAGTGCATATGTTAAAAGTGTCATTACCAACAAGACCACTAGAGGTAGAGTAGAGATTCCAATAACTTGCTGAGGTAATGATGTCAAAAAATATACTGAGGAATTTCGTTTTTTCCAGTAACTCTGTTTTACATTCCCATACTAAGACAAATTATAAACAAAATATTGCAAGCAAGAGTTACATGTTTAATTTATATCTTTATATGCATATTTTTTTAGCGTATGTACACTTATTAAGGAGTATAAAATGTATACTGTATGTATAGATAATCTCTAAACATACCACTGATTGATCTAACCCCAAAGTAAAAAAATCTTGTTTTGCACTGTTTACTGCTGTTTTTAAATAAACACCTGTTTGATATTTATTCTCCACCTCAACAAAAAAAACAGATTGTATATATGCTTTGTGCTCAAAAAAAAATGTGCCAACTAACTTGAGCATTAACATCCTTTTAACAAATCAATCTCGATGTTCATATCACGGTGATGAGCTTCTGCACTTTTGTTTATGACTTACTGACTAACTCACTAACTCAGCATTTCTTTAAACAAGTAATAATGTGTTAGGTAACTATTTTGCATCTAACGGCTCGATATGTAATCTTACTCAACAAAATAAAGCACAGTCTGACAATACTAAGGCACATATAGTACCTATACCTAGAAGCAGTCAGATGGCTGACCGAGTGAACCATCAGGTAGCTTATCTGTACGTTGCTTACGTTCCGTTTCGTTCAAATTTTAATTATGTTAATAAGAAAAAGAGTAGGCGTATGTGAAAATCAAATCAAGTTTATTCAATGTAGGATGTAGCACATTTTTCGTTGTCAAATACAACATCAAAAGCATGAACGTATACATATATATTAAATACATTTACTACTATATTTGTTAACACATATAACATATGACATAACATAGATAGATATATAGGTACATTGTTTCGTCGATTTCGTTTCTACAAATAAGTAATTATGATGATTCGACACTTTAACCTAAAAGTTTTTTTGTTATAACACGAGATAGGTACATTATGTTATATTAATATAATCACAGTCACAGGAGGGTTTTGTGACTACTACTAAGTTTCGGCAAAGATCAACTGTATCAACACAGGAATGTCTATAGGCTATGATTTTAGAACAGGAATTGATTGTTTCAATAGTTGGGACTTTGGGACAGGATTTTATGATGTATAGAATAAGTTAATAAGTATATCTGGACAAGTTACATAAATTTAATCTAACCCCAAAGTAAGCAAATTATATGATTGTGTTATGTATGGGTGTTAGTCAAAGATTCTAATACATAGAAATACTTAAATAGATACAAGAATAAATATAATAAACACCTATACACACATTCACATCTACACATGTTTTCCCCGTGTTGGTCCGGGCCCCTTTGCAGAATAGACCATCTGCCTTCCTGTGCCAAGCAGCTCGTAAAAGGCGAGCATAGGCTTACCCTAACACTAACACTGTGACATCTGACTAGGTGGTAGAGTTTCGCTGCGACTCACTCGGACTCATGACATATTCCTGTTTGGAGGGTAAGGTAGCCGGTAAACTTATTTTTACTCGAAGCCTCCCGGCCTCAGGTTGGCATCCGTCTCTTGGTTGCGATTTGGCGAAATTTTTGGAAAAACCGAAGATTTTGCCTGTGCTATTGCTGACGAGGTTGTCAAGACCAATAACTACCGGAAATACACCATGAAGGATGGCACTGTTGACATATGTGGAGCGTGCTATCATCCTGGTTAGTCTATACGACATATTATTTGCGGTTGTTCTAGTCTTGCCAATAGCGAGTATTAGCACAGGCATAACCAATTGGCCAAAATTATTCACCAGCAACTTGCTTTCCGATACGGTCTTATATTGTCTAAAGTGCCATATTACAAGTACACACCGGAGCCAGTTCTAGAGAACAGCCATGCCAAGCTCTATCGGGATCGCACTATCATCACGGACAGGACTATTGCCGCTAATAAGGCTGATATCGTGCTGGTAGACCGATCAAAACGCCAAGCATTTATTGTTGATGTCACTATTCCGTGTGACGTTAACCTTGTGAAAGCTGAACAAGACAAGGTGTCAAAATACCTAGACTTAGCTAACGAGGTTACCGATATGTGGGACGTTGACTCAACAATAATTGTGCTGGTAGTCGTTTCCGTAAACGGTCTCAGAAGGCAGTAGTACTGAGGATGGCACTCATTGTGCGGAAGTTTCTTAGTTTGTCGCCCTGACCACTGATTGTTTAGTCAAAAGAGGCCACCGTTAGTGTGAATCTGTTTTTATATTTATATTTTTATTTGTTAAATATATAAATGTAATAAATAACAAATATTGCAAATGTAAATATAATAATAATACAATAAAAAAGACGTGTGGCACTCGGAGACTGCCGCAGTAAAGCTATTGCATAAGCAGGCATATGTCACCAGATTGCAGGGTTAAAGAGGGGGATTACGCAGTAACGCCGCTGTGCCCGTCGGAGTGGGGGGTGTTAGGTTATTTTCGTTACGGGATTTCTGGATTCGGTTTCCACGCTCAGGCCCACGATAGAAGCTATGCAATAGCTTAAAATAAATATACATGAAAAACGTATGTTCCATAGTTTATTAACAATATTTTGTTACATTAAGTTATGAAATTGTACTACTGAAAAAACAAAAGTTACTTAAAACATGCATATTTGGATACGAAACTAAAATATCGTATATATTTAATTTAATTGTAATTAGTATAAATTTCATCAAGTAAAAAATTAAACGCCGTAAAACTGCAATAACCAATTCCAACTATTTAATTGTAGACCACTATTACTCAAAAACCACTCGTCGGATCATGACAAAACTATTATGGGAGCATCTCATGACCTCTCTTTCTAATAAAGAACCATCAAAATCCGTTGGCTATTGACCGAGTAATCGCTTAACAGACATACAAAAACAAATAAAAAAAACATACAGTCGAATTGAGAACCTCCTCCTTTTTTGGAGTCGGTTAAAAATTTTGGTAAATATGTATATGGTGTGGGAATTACCATTTATACAATTTCCAAATACCTTTATGCAAATTTATGATTTGTATGGCTTATGCTCTCTGTCAAATAAAATTTCCCAATTAATTCTCTTTCGTAGAAATTAAATACTTATGTATATTATGCCACCCAAGATAGCGCCAGAGCCTACTTAGTATTCTTCAAACTCCGTGCATATACTTATAGCACGTCAAATCCTTTACTTTGGTCTTTGGTTAATTACTTTGAAAAGGATTAGCTCAGACGTCCACCTAGAGATATTTTATTTTAATAAAAAAATTACATTTCGGCCTTCTCACAGCAAGGAAACGGCTTTCTTCCACCGCGTGTATAATTTTAAACCCGTAAGCTTTCTAACCTTTCATCAGGTAAGGTTGGGGGTATACCACTTCCAGCCTAGTTACCAATCAGGGCTTACCCACTGCTACACACCTTCTCTATTCTACTGATTTTTATAAAACACGAGTTACGTGTGGAGCTATGGATGTTTAATTTTAAGTTTTCAGTAGGTGGAAGTCTTAAAAAATTGTCAGAGCTCGACCATTTCCTAAAAATCAACTACACGAAGACGTCAAGGCACACATGATCTCTTTTGGGTAGTTAGTGTCCCCCTTTCGTAGTAGGCTAAATATATGTGTTTTGAGTATAATATTTAGGTACCTACAATAGATATATATAACAAATGCTTAGGACATTTCTATTCTTAGCTTAATACTACTTTCAATTTGAATACATAAGTCATAACAATAACTATTTGTTCGTATTTGTTAACATTTAGGTGCACGTGCCGTATTTTGCATGGTAGGTAGGCATGTCGTTCAAGGTTTTGTGTTCTGCGAAGTCGCACGTCTCTCCACCCTCGCAAATGATGAAGCCAACATAGTCAAGGTCTTGTCTTAAAAGTATTGTTTTTCGTATGTAGATTCATAATGAAGGAAAAAAATACGCTCAATAGGTTTCTCAATGTTTTTGAGGTTTTGATATGCGTATTTGTACAATGAACGTTTATTTTCTAAATTTATATGCCTGTATGTGCAATATGATCGCATTTGTCGTCAAGTGTGTTGGCGATGGCCACACGAGGACTCGGGTTCGATTCCCCGGTCGGGCAATTGAGTTCCCGTGATCGTGCCCAAAACGTGTTTTTTTAAATTGTAATTAAAACATCGTTATCCGTTAACCGAGATCAGGTAACTAAATGTCGTTTTTAAAGACCTATATAGTCAAGCCGCACGTAGGTGAAGTTTAAATGAAAAAAAAAATGAATTTCAGTTCAATGTATTGCCCTCTTAATTTTATTTATCACTAGCTGTTACCCGCGGCCTTGCTCGAGTAGTAGATAATATAATATTTAGTGATTATAGCCCATAAATAAGGGTAGAATTTCCAGAAACGCTCAAATACGTATCTACTTATTTTTAATAAGTAGCCCGAAAATTAAGTTTCATGTTTCTAACTTAAAAAAATGACGGTCCTCAAAACCAACTTTCAACCCATATTTCACTTCCTTATTATAAAATTCCGTACTTTAATTGTCTACTCAATAAAACAAACCTACTCACCAAATCTCATGGCTGTTAGTTTAACAGTTTTTGCTAAGCGATGATCAATAATTTAGTCGGGACATGTTATTTTATAAGTATAGATGATACATAAAGACAGACGACAAAAATTGCAAAAATGCTAAAAATGTGATCTTCTGTTAATTTTTAGTCGCCTGCACCTATTTTTTTTTAAATATCTTCAATGTACTGAATTCATTATTTTACAGTTTTGTTATAAGTATAGATATACTAGCGGACCCGGTAGACTGTCCGGTCCTAACTATGAATATTGAGTTGTTTTACATTAACCTTCCATGGTTTCTTGACAGTGAATGGACACAACCAAAATAATAAGCAAATTTGCTCCGTCCAAAACACTTGACATTCGCTCGTTATACTAGCTAAAACTCCAAAACGATAAAAACGCCAAATCTAACTTACTTCTTGACTTTGTTGGTCAAACATTTATAGCATTACTTTTACCCGTAGCTTTACCCTATTCGAGGTATTAAAAGTATTTTATTTTTCACTTAAAAGTGTAACAAACAAACTTACATTCGCATTTGTGGTAATAGTAATAGGGATATGTGTAAATCAACTTTACACTTTTAAAACGTTTTGTTTAATCAGGTTCACGTCTAAAGTTCACGAGTGACGCACCCAGCAATCATTGCCCTCGCTATCGAACATATGACAATGCAACACTATATATTATGTTTATATGTACATGTACATACATAATTGTAAAATAACTTTTATCAATATTCCATATTTGTTCTCACAGTTTTTCCGTCTATTAAGGCCCCATACTTAGTCAGCCAGAAGAGCCAATCAGCGCACTCCCCCGTTCCATGATTACTAGGAAATATTGCGCTCCAAAGTAAATGTCTTAAGCGCCAAATCACTATTTTTGACACTATAAAAGTAATTTGAAAAAAATATAATATAAAAACTGAAACAGTTATCTGTTAGGTATAATGCTTATCTATGTTTAAGTTAAATCTGGTGTCGATATTTTCATAATTATAGTAGGCAGTTGGGTTTTGCTTTCAAAAAAGGGTTAACTTTTTGATTTTTTTTCTATCGAGCAAAGTGAAATGAATCGTGTTTTGGAAACACTAGTCTTATAAAGCATATTAATGTTAATCTTGTGTATTTTTGTCGCCAAGATCCATAATTGCTTTGTATGAAAAAAATAGTATATTGCTGATGTATTTTAGCATACTTGGCCCCTTAAGATTAAACTATTAAGATTTTTTTCAGGAACCCGTTAGTTATCGGGATGAAAAGTAGCCTATGTTAAGTCGTATTGGCTTGAAAATCGAACATGAAGACTTACATTTATAACATTATAAATAAAGTAATGAACTGTCTAACTGATTCATGAGTGTTATGAAATATTCTTCTAAAATAGAAAAAAAATATCTCTTAAATATTGTTTTACTAAAAACGTTTTTGATGTATTGTAGAGTGCTGTTTAAATAGGTTTTTGGCTACTTTTTCTTTAAAATCAAATGACAACAAAAGCAACATCGGTGAAAAAATCACTCTGCCATTCTAAAATCTTAAAAATCACATTTTTGGACTTAGGTACCAAAAAACGCTCCATACTACCTAGGTACCATACCAACTAGGCACTGCCTTCTGGGAGCGTGCCTGGACTATGTATGCATCGTGCATGAATTTTGATCGATAGCTGTAATAAAAGTTGCGTTATGGGAATGGTTTCTTAACAAAAGTTGCTTTAATTTGCATGATTTTTTTTAAGTTACTGTATTTAAAACGGATTCACACACCCAACTTAGGACTGAACATACAACAGATGAAACTCGAGATATTTCGAAATAAGTTCTTGTTAACTGCAATTTATGCATGTTATCTGTATACTGTTATGTTACTAGGCATGTTATCTTTATATTATATGAATCCCCTTTTCCCTTGTTTATCGCATCACGCCTATACGGCCATATGTTCACAAAAAAAATAAAGCAAGATTGGCCAATACCAATCTTGCTACTTCTTTTTTGTTGTGTTAGTTGTTGTCAGGACAAGGTTTTGTTTATATGAAAATCATCAATATAAATTAGGCATGGATTATGTCGCCCGGGTTTGCTATTTTTTAATGTTTATTTTCTAGTCTAGCAGTTGTCTGTGGCTGCGCATGTGCATCTCTGTCAAGCGTGTAGGACGATTTGGTATAATGTTAATATTGCAATTTTGTATGTATATTTACGCCCATACGTCCCCGAAATGTTTGGCAGAGGCACAAATAGGGTACCAACGTCTAAGTCCCAAAATGTGAGATGCGAGTAGTACGTAAACGTACCGTATTACTCGTATCTCGTACTCGAACTGTTACGAGCCTGTCGCAAACCGGGTGCGTATGCAATCCCGGGCAACGTCATTTTTATTGAAACTTGGAAACATACGATTTATTTTTTTGCTGCCCGAGCTGGGATCGAACCCGGGACCTCAAGAAATCAAGTCCAACCCCGGACCGCTAAACAGAGGCGAGGTCATTTTCAACGAAATGAATTACTTATTAACAATACTAATAAACAATATGTAACAATAAACTATGAAACAGGCTAATTGATTCTTGTGGCAATAAATTTAGTAATTAGCATCAGTTGACAGTTTTATATATTTTTTTATGAATAAGAGTAGCTTTAAGCTACGAGTAACTCGCCGCTACGATGTCGTCGACATACAAGAATATTTATGCATGATTAAGTATAACTTAAAAACCACAAGTCCGATTGTGATCCAATTGATATGGGACCATCTCGGAATCATGACCTACCTTACCAAAAAAAAAAACATCAAAATATATTTGTTATTGACCAAGAAATTGCATAACCGATGCACAAAAGACATTCAGTCAAATTGACAACCTGCTTTTTCTGGAGTTGGTTAAAAATTGGTAGGAACATTGCGCTTTGATGCGACTTACAGGCTGCAGTTCGAATCTGAATACGTCTGCACTATGTGTGCCTTGTAGTAGAGAAAGCGCCAGATAAATTATTAAGGCCTAGATTGTTCGCGAATGTAGCGCTAGGTTAACACTTTTCAAATGATACACATCTTTTTCACAGATTTTTTAGATATCTTTTTGAAAGAAAAAAATAATAGCGGAATATGTGTGTAAATGAGATGTTACAAAAATATTTAAGTATATCAACATATTATTCTACCATATTTTGGTGTGCAAATATTTTAATATTTATAAAATATATTATTTAATTACACATGCTTTAACTTTTAAGCCAATTATTCATATTTGTAACTAGTTTAATTATTTATTACCAAAACATTTTAAAACTATAACAGGCTTATTCATAAACGTTGTTAACTTTTAATCACCAATTTAAATAATGTTTAAATTGTTTTTTTATTCATAAACGCTATTTAGAGTTAATCATTTGTTTAAATATACTCCTAAATAGCTGTCACTTTAAACAACCTCGGACCCTTGTTTAAAACCTTAATCAACAAAATGGCTGACTGAATTTCAAACAGCTGATTTTATATGCAATAACAAAATGCAACAAATAGCCATTTAATATGGCTTATTTGTGTATTCTTATGAATTTTCTATAATACACGCATTGAAATATTTTGATTACGTTGAATTTTGGACAAGTTTAGACGGGATATGTTGGATTTTGGAACAATATAGGACTATAATAACATGTTTTA
>NJDC01000170.1:17634-58085 GCA_002245475.1 Calephelis virginiensis
CTACCAAGTAAAACAGTATTTAACTAAGCATTGTCAAAATGTACTTTATGAATAACAAATTTTTAAACAATGTTTAAGGCCTAATCAAATGAATAGTTAAATAACCTCCTAAACATTTATTTAACTATTTTTTATGAATAAGGCAGTAATTGAGTTTAACCCTGTCTGCCTTTTGTACCTTCGTCCTTTGCAACTTTTGATCTCAGGACTCAGATATACTCGTAAATTGAATACTCAGCTTCTTCTTAAATAAATATGTTTTTTTAAGATATACATTTGTTTGATTTCATTGTTGATATATCTTCTTAAAATTGAACTGACGTCATGTTTAAAATTGTTTTAATTACAATATGATACTGACAATTACGCACATAGACGTCATTTTGATTGGTGGTCGAGTCCTGCACCAACACTCTTCGGTTAGCATCATCCATTGCTTTATGTTTTTCAGTCCACGTATCAAAATCTACTAGTACTATTGAATTTTTTTTGACATTGACATTCACTAAATGTTACCATATGTACAAGGTAGTTGCCACGGTGTACGATGCAGGGTGTGAAGTGGCTACCGTGTTATTTTCTAAAGTATTTTGAACTGTAACTGAGGATTCAGGTATATTTTGTACCTAGTTATGAAATACCGCTTTATTAGAATCTATACTTTTTATCGTCGACATTTAGTAGAATTCTATTGTATACTGTTGTAACTCACAACCAATTGCTAAACGTTAAAATATACAGACTTATGTATCTTTAGTTATAAATCGAAAAGCGGAACCGGTTGGCTATAATATAACATAAAGTGTATAGTGGAAAAGTACAATAGTTTGCCTTAAAAAAGTGTGTATACCACTTTATGAAATATACGGGAAACCTATCGCAGTAACTACAGATTCTCTCGTTAGTGCTAGCTTTTCATTTTCATTAATAAGAAAACCTCCAATGTAGTAATATAAAGTACATTGTACAACTGATTATAAAATGTTTTAATGTATGTAGAAGTTAAGTCCTAATTAAAATTAAAACTATTTTAATTGAAATGAGCAGCTAATGTAAAACCTTTTTTTTAATACTTGTATTAAAAGCCAATTTTTGGTAGTGAATGTTTACGAAACATGGGGGTAAACAGGGGTGCATTTCTATGTTAGGAAACATTAACAGCCTTCGCTCGCAGATTTATCTACGCTCTATTCTGACTGAAAGAACGAGTCGAGCGAAATAAATTACTAGCTTGCGCTTCGAGTGCCACATCCCATCCCAAAAGATGCTATCCATATAAATATAACGAAAACATTAACCTAAATAAATCTGTAACGATAAATATTAATAAAAAAACAGTAATTGCTACATATTGTACAGGTACTGGATACAAAACCTGCAATGAAGGTTATTAAATTTTTTGCAGGTCTGTCTGTTCACTTTTCAGGCAAAACCACTACTACTACTACTAACCGGATTTTTTTCTAAATTTTGAATAGGTAGCTTAAAGTCCGGGTTTAATATAACTTTTACTCCGGGAAAACCTGTCGTTCCCATCACTAACCATGTAAAGTCATTTTAACGCGTGTACGAAGCCGGGGTAACAGCTAGTTTAAACATTAAAGACATAAGTGTTGTATAGTACAGCTAACTCGATTTTAACAAGAAAGGGGCCAGTATGATCGAATATGAATTCTCTTCACAATGCGCCGGTTAGGTCAGGGTTGTATCATAATGAATTTCTGTCGAGAGATATACTTTGACATTGAATATATTTGTCTATTTTCGTAGTGTTAGTTTTACTTCCTTCTTCATTGAGCGTTTTATGCTATGATTATTTTATTCGATGCGCAGAACGCAGTCCTATTAAAGTTTAAAGAAATACAGTCAAAATCTTATTCAAAAACAGTAAAAATGATTACTCCAGATAATAGACTACAGGCCCATGCCAAAAATAGATGGGTCATATGAACCACCAGTTGACGTATATAGGACGATATAAAAGCATAAAATAATAAGATTCAGCACTATGCTGTCACCTATAAGCTGTCCAAAGGAGTGCAGATGAGAATTCAAAAGTGAGTCCATTTTGATCATTTATTTTTGTACGGCATTTTTGTCATCGATAGAACCTTGACAAATAATAAGAAAGCGCGTAGTGCCGTAAAAATGGTGTGCCACAAATCCGGTATTTTTTTATCTATCAATTTCCAGGGTAAATTTGGTCACTAGATTCTGTACGGCATCAATTTCATACTGTTTCAATAAAGCTTCTAATCCAATTATAACAGTGCCGTACAAAAATGAATGGCCAAAATAGACTTACTCTACCTGCACTTTTGAATTCTCACCTGCACTCCGTTGGACAGCTTACAGGTTACGGCATAGTGCTGAATCCTATTATTTTATTCTCTTATATCGTCCTAAATATGTAACCTGGTGGTTCATATGACGCATCTATTTTTGGCATGTAGTCTATAAGAACATTGCCTTAAATTTGGTTGTTGTTTAGAAATAGTGTGCTTGTTTTTTATGGCTAGTCTTTATAATGGTTTGGATGCAATATGGGTGTTTATTTCACCTTTGAACACTTGTGAGACTTAACAGTTAAAACACTAACAAATATTTCGTCGGCTTATTGCAAGAAGTCATGTGACATTCATTATTCTAAGATAAGCAGTAATTTAGTTCGGATTAGTTAGTGGTTATGTTGATTTGCCCATATAATTCTATATAGCAAGCTGCGTAACGCCTAAAGTAAATTAGTTAGAAATTAGTGAGTTCTTGCATTTTGTAGTATATGTCAAAATTAATCCATCCATGAAAAAAACGTATTTAGTGATTTTTTGCAGTTAATGAGTTTTTGCAATAAGCCGACGATTTGTACAATTCAGCTGGTCTGATGATGAAGCTCGAAGATAGGAGATGTAATCCTGGAATGTTGAATGGTAAACCCATTATGTTTACACTCACTACATATGTTCCGGTAACTAGCCCACCCGGCGAACTTCGTATCGCTTGGCAATAGAAGCTACTAACAGTTTGTATGGATTAAAGCAATATTTTTTTTCATTCTAGCAATTTTCCCGGTTTTTCTCTTTATACGAGGGTGATCCAAAAGTTCTAAGCTCGACCAAGGAAATGAAAGACTAGGGGTCTAAATTTATTTTTATTTTTCGACATAGTCTCCATCTAGCTCAACACACTTCTTCCACCTGACCTGCAACTTGTTTATCCCCTCGAAAAAAAAAGATTCCGGAAGGTCGGCGAAATAGTCGTTTACTGCGACTATCACCTCATCTTTGGTCGAAAATTTCGAGTCACCCAAGTGTTTTTTTAAATTAGGAAATAAATGATAATCCGAGGGGGCTAAATCCGGCGAATAAGGTAGGTGGGGCAGCAATTCGTAGCCACAATCATGGATTACAGATATTGCTTCAACAGAAAATTTATATTGTGCAGTATCGGAATGAAACTGCGCACAATAAATCAATATGACACATACTAACAAATGACGGTAGATTTTAAAAAGATGTTATAGCTCCATGTAGGTTAGGCCACGAACTTTTGGATTACCCTCGTAAGTATCGTCTTTTGACAATAACCATCACATTAAAAAATGAGCTAAATTGGTGATGCGATGACGTGAAATGGGAGATTTTTATTTATATATATGTATCTACTAGCGGCCCGGTACGTGCTTCGCAATGTATAAACCACAAACTAGTTAGAGTTACTATGTATTGGGAACGTGCACGACAATAGCGCCACCATGTAAACGCAACTTAAGGGGAGTATGTATATGTATAAATAGTAGTAACTGCATCATAATATTTTTTGTAAATTTTAATATAGTAGAAATAGTGTATTTATACACATTTGTAAAAAAAATAATAAAAGAGAAAACGAAAGTGATTTTAGGAACTGATTTTGAGAGTGTGAAACATGAAACAAGTTTCCGAATTAAATTAATTCAAAAAATGCTAATTCAGTTTTAATTTTCATTGAAAATATTAGAATCCAGTTAATTGAAACTGCACATTTCGTCATAGTTAATTTTAAGTAACTCTTCGCCCATATCCCTAAAGGGTTAGGCAGAGGCACAACCTACGGCTAGCCAAAGACACTAAGTCTCACAATGTGATAGGTGGCAAGCCTATCGCCTACCGGGCACATATCCTGTCCAATTTTCTAATGAAATTAACGTTGCTCATGTCAATTTCATTAGAAAATTGAAAATACAAATTTTCAATTTTTTTTTGTTGCCCGATCCGGGGATGGAATCCGGGAGCTCAAGAATTCAAGTCCGATGCCGTACCGCTAGACCACAGAGGCGATCAAATTAACAGACCACAGTTAATTTTGTTAGTGAACATTCGAAATAACTGAATAAGTAGCAGTTCATACCTAGTCATGTATTGTTATCGATATATCAGCAAATTCTCGGTTTGTTGTTTCAGCTGACAGTTGGGCTTTCACTAAGCAAAACAACCTAAAAGTGGTCTTGAAACGATTTTTGTCTGTGCAACAGTTTTCAGATGTTTTTTTGCCTCCTATGAAATGTTACATATTTGTCGTCAGGTTTTGGATACCATGGCGATCCATCATTAACAATAAACAATAATACCATAATTAGTAAATATCTTATAATATTTAAGTGTTCAACATCACTTACTTTTTACCTTTTAACAACAGCTACCCATTTGATTCTTTGATCTATTTTTCAGAGTGCTTTAGGAAAAACATAAAATGTACACTGACTATTTAGACTATAATTTACGGAAACTAGTTTTTTTAACATAAAGATAAAAACAGACCAGAATAATAACCCATTTTCAAAACAACGTTTGATTATCAAATTTCACTAACCCCTTTTTTTACACGTTTCTGCCGCAGCGTGCGCTGCGATCGTTTACTCTGTCCCTTCCATACACCTTGCTTGACCCAATACTGAAACTGAAATATTAAAAAAAATATATGTGAAAATGTCATTAAATAATTCATTGACCTCATGAATGACATACCACAACAAAACAAAAAAATAAAAAGACAATTCCGTTTGAAAAAAGTTTCAATTTGACTGAAAATACCCATTAAAAAAATGATCCGCCATTTATTGAATTCATTTGTTATAAAAAATGTATAAATGAAGAACCCCTCGGCCGATGTTATGCAAACTTCACATAAACCATCTACTAAATAGTCCGAACAAAGCCTAAACATTTGGTTTGGATAGGTGGGCCCGTTCTTGAGTTATAAAACTACAAAGAAAAGTGGCATTGATTTTTATATAATTATTTTTATTTAGTTATCTGATGTTATTACAGAAAAATGCGACAGCAAACACCGTGATGGTTGATTTTTGTATAATTAAGTTCTTTTTTATATTGTATAAGAAATATACGTTTGGTTATAAGTCTGAGCTACATCCCACTGGCGAAAAATGGATAAAGGTACTCAAGGCTTTTAGTTATAAAACTTCGTATGAAATTTAAGAGAAAATATATTAAAAAAATACAAAATATTACGCCGCGGCGAAATATTTGTGTCCTTATATTTCTTTACGACCTAGTTACTACAAAACCTGAGAAAATTGAGACCGTTCATATACCATAAGATCGTAAGAGAGACGGGACTGTACATTGAATATTATACTTAATGTTATTTGTTTGTTTGAAGTTGCTTGGTACTGAATCAGCTTGACCTTTTTTAAAAAATATATATGATCATTCAAAAACATTTTTCCCTATACATTTACGTATAATAAAAAAATATTGTCTTTACCATATAAACACGATAACCCGATTTGAAATCAAAATGTTATCAAACATTTTACAATGACAGTAAATCTAGAAATGACTTTAATAACATAAAACAAGGCCACGGCCACGACTTCACCCACATGGCACATACATTTCAATAAACAGTATTTCAACATCTAATTCACCCATTACGACACAGGCGTGTTTGTATGAAAGTTATAACTGTGGAGGAAGCTAGGTAGGTACGAAGGAATCGTGACATTTGGCACTCGATGCTCTCTGCATAGGGCCGTCAAAGATTTGGCGTTAAGATACGTGTGTGAGTGAATGCGTGTGTGTGTGAGTGCAAGTGTGTGTAAGTGTATGTTTGTGTCTATATCTGTATGGCTGTGGCATCATAACTTTTGAACGGATCCATTTTGATGCGAGTTTGTTTTGAAGCTGTCGAGATCGAGATTATTCTAGGCTTATATTACACGTAGGTTTGGTCGCGGGTTTATTGAAAATTTTAACATTAAGATTATTATTAATAAGGGTTTTTTGTAATAGAACAAACAGGCGTCCGTCATATTATCTACAGTGCCACCCACTTTTCTGTTTAATAGCGAAAACTGAAACTAAACTGCTGTCCGCTACTTCGTAAAATGTCATTCCGCTGTCAGTTTCTGATGTCTGAGCATTGAAAATCAAACTCTCACAACGAATTTTTGGGGTGCCCTGGTTGTGCTTCTGCCTTACCCTTCGGCGATATTTGCGTAAAGATAAAATTTTCTTCATTATTTTTTTATCATTATCGCTATTTTCTGTCTCAAATCACTATCGACGCTGTTTAATGGGCAGATAAGTTGGTGACACGATACCGTAAATGCTAGTAATGCGTGACGTGCGTCACTAAGCGTAATATAAGGCCGCGTGTGCAAGTCTGACGTCTACCTTATCTCGTAAAGTCGGGGGCGACTGCGTTTACTCTGAACTAAGGCTTGAACCACACAGAAAACACGTAAGGTGAACAAACTCTTTGATTGTGCTTTCAAAATGGTCTTTCCCCGTGTTGATCCAGTTTCACTCAGTAGAATACACCATCTGCCTCTCTGCCAGGCAGTTTGGAAGCGGCGAGCGTATGTTAAATAAGTCATTACGAGCACTGGCAGAAGAGTGCTGTGTAGCAACTTCCTGTGTAGAATAGACCATCTGCCTTCCAAAGCCAAGCAAAGATTAAATGGGATCATTACCGACTCGTCCATTGGTGACAGAGAGCCTTGATGCAGCTCGTCCGGGTAGGCATAATCCGCCTTACCTATCCCTGTCGCCATAATGACTGTTTTCCCCGTGTTGGTACGGGCGCTCCTTTGTAGCATAGACCATCTGCTTTCCTGCCAGCGGACTTGTAAAAGGCGAACATAGGCTTACCTAATTATCTCAACGTTAAATTGTATGGAAGCGAGAGTTGGGTATGTCAGAAAAAGCATGAAAGTAGAATAAATGCGGTCGAAATGAGTGCGCTACGGAAAATCTGTGGCGTAACGCTCGCTGACCGCATCCGTAACACAGAGATCCGAGAAAGAGTGGGATTAAAATCAAGTGTTGGTGTTAAAATGCGAAAGGGCATGCTCCGCTGGTTCGGTCTTCTGGAAAGAATGACAGATGAAATATTGGCAAAGCAGATATACATTGCGAATGTGGATGGGTTTAGGTACCCGGGGAGGCCAAGGTTGACATTCCACGATCAGATCACTCGGATATTATCCGAGAGTGTTGTCAAGAGTCTCCGAAACCGGCGTGTTTGTATGAAAAGGGTAATGAATGTGAAGGAAGCAAGACAGGTTTGTCAGGATCGTGAGGTCTGGAACTCGATACTCTCTGCCTATGCCGTAAGGGACTTGGCGTGAAGATATGTATGTAGGCTTACCGTCATTTACACCATGACATCTGACTAGATGGTAGAGTTTCGCAGCGTCTCCCTAGGATTGGCACCACCACCTTACCTATTCCTGTCAACAAAACGTCAGTGCTTGCCGTTGACGTATTCTGGTTAGGAAGATAAGGTAGGCGATAAACTTACTTTTGTTCGAGGCCTAACGGCATCAGGTTGGCAACGCACCATGACCAGCTTTGGTGTTTCTAGGCTGCGTGAATTTCTTAAAAATGGTCTTGTTCCGGTCCGTAGGGTGGGGCAGCCAGGTAGACTTGCACAATGACCAACGAGGTGGTCAATGTTTATTACGCGAATACTCTCTCAATAATATACAGATGGTTCTTTTTCGAAATGTAGGTCATGATTCCGAGGAGGCCCATATACATTTTATCAAGATCTGATAAGTGCTTTGTGAGTTATTAAATAGTATTTTAAATAGTCTCTGGCTACATGGCTTATGGGATACTTCTTTGGGGAAATTCTGCAGATATAAATACTATATTTGTATTACAGAAAAGAGCTATTAGAGCTATTTATAATCTTAATTTAAGGGAATCCCTCCGAGAAAAATTCAAAGAAATTAATATTTTAACCTTCAGTTCTGAATACATTTATGAGAATTTAATGTATGTTAAAAAAAATATCTATGTATGCTTACAAAAAAATGTGATGTTTACGATGTAAATACGAGGGATAAAAATAACTTAGCCGTATACAAAACTCGTCTTCATAAAATTAGTAAATCTTTTTTCGGTCAATGTATACGTTTCTACAATAAGCTGCCCATTGGTATTAGAGATCTACCTTGAAATAAGTTTAAAAAAGTACAAAAGCAAAATTATGTCAATGTCAAAAAGGCTATTATAAGGTCTCGAGAGTATTTGGAAGATGAACATGCTTGGGGATAGAGATTTCAATCTCCCACTGCAATTTGTAATGTGATTTGTTGTACCTTTTATTAAAGTTAAAATCAGATTGTTATTTGTATTTTTAATCTAGTTTATATTGTAACTATTATTATTGAAAAAAGACAAGCCCGCTGAGTTTTTTTCGCCGGATCTTCTCAATGTGAAGCCGCGATTCCGATCCGGTGGTAGTTTATAAAAATTTCGACGCGCACGAATACCACTTGTATGGTTTAAGTGAATAAAGATTATTCTGATTCTGATTCATGTAAAATATCTCTGTATATAACCCTTTTACGGCTTAACCGTTGTACCAACTGATTTTCTTATTTGATATATGCGTATAGTTAAAGAGCTTAGCTTTCCGACAGCAAGACCCGAATTTCCAAATTTCTTTAATAAAGTATGAAAGTTTGTACCTATGAATATGTTATGGTAGTAATACGACGATGAAGTCGCGGATAGAGGCTAGTAATGCATATATTTTCATATAAGGTAAAGAAATAAGTAAAATTATAAATAAGTATAACTATATAACTTTTGTTTAATTTCAATAAATTTTGAATGTGGCCCCATTCCTCGGAGTTGGCCCTCGCCTCGGAATTGTGACCCACAAAAAAAAAGAATTAGCTATCAAATCGCACTTGCTATTATGAACTTGAAAGCTACAATGATAAAAGTTGTCTATTGTTTTTGTCTTTATTTGTCCTTAAAAAACATAAGTGTCTCTTTTGCCTCTATTTTTTATACCTACTGAATCCGACTTCTTCGACTTCGGTTCCGATTGCGATAAATCAAATTTAAAACTTCGCTTCCGACTTCGGTTGTGATAAAATTACCTCCGTTACATTTCTAGTTTGGAGTAATGGAAAACACAAGATAGCCTTGACAAAACATATCTTTTGAAGTAGGTAAGTTCTTGACCGCGATTTAAGAGTGGATAAAAGATATGTCGCAATTTTTTAAATACCTACTTGACTTTTGTTTAGTTATTTGTATAAACATCCACGGCTATGTTAAAGTTAAAATAATACAGTACTACTATTTAAATTATGTGCTTCGGATTTACACTTTTTACACTTTATACTTTTGTTTTTAAATTGGCTGACTTAATCTAAATTTAAGCGAAATGATTAATTATGTAATAACAACTCTATATAGATATCTTTAAAATAAATTCGGATTCCGAAGCTTGACAAATATAGCCGAAGCTTATGATTTAAATAAATAGTAGGTACTACTGTATTATTGTTAAATTATTGTTATATTCCATCTAAATTTTTATTTTATATATTTTAAGTTATATTTAAATATATAATGTTTTTCACCGACGCCATATTGGTTTCGAGCGATGTAGGTGTCTGAATCTGTTCAGATATATTTGTGTTAAATAAAAAAAACTCAAGTACCCACCTACACTGTTTGTGAAGTCGTTTAATGAAACAAGGTATGTAAACACCTACTAGCAATTTAGTCGAATGTTTTTACGAGGCTAGAGCAACTGCATTGAAGAGCTTCAAGATAATTAAGCCAGTAAACTAGAACCCTAGATGACTTCAGCTTTATTAGGTACGATTAAGGTGACCTAACGGAAAGCTGTTTGAACGATTGAAACTGTTTCTGCATTTAATGCAGTTTCATTTCTGATTATTGCTCGTTGCTATTTAAATAACAGTTCAAGATGACGGCGACAAAAGAACTCTTTATAAATTACATACATGTCTTCACGCCAAATCCCTTACGAGGTAGGCAGAGAGTATCGAGTACCAGACCTCACGATCCTGACAAACCACTAGCTTCCTTCACATTCATTAACCTTTTCATAAAAACACGCCGGTTCCGGAGACTCTTGACACCACCCTCGGATAATATCCGAGTGATCTGGTCGTGGAATGTCAACGTTGGTCTCCCCGGGTACCTGCATCCATCCACATTCGTATTGTATATATCTGCTTTGTCAATCTTTCATCTGTCATTCTTTCCACATGACCGAATCAGCGGAGCATGCCCTTTCGCATTTTAACACCAACATTTTATTTCAATCCCACTCTTTCTCGGATCTCACTGTTACGAATGCGGACAGTGAGTGTAACATCACGATTTTCCGTAGCGCTCACATTTATTGTTGGTTTAAAATATTCATAATCGATTTTTTGTTGTTGTTATCGAACTTATGGTTTTAGAGCGTTTAAACTTGAAATTAGTTTTTATTTAATTCATCTTAACAACCAAAACAATCAAAATTTAAATAGGTACCTATCAACTTCGTGACAAGTGTAGGTACCTAAATTGTGTTATTTGCAATATTTTATTGTATCAACGTATATTGTGGCGGTATAGTGTCGTTGCGCCTGATCGCGCCCTCTTAGTGGAGTTTGCAGGTTTGAGGTAAAATATAAAAATGTTCTGGATCTAGTTTTGAGTTAACTAATATTGTAACGCATCCGTAGTATAGTCTATTTTAGGATGAAGCTAAGTTTTAGCCAAAATATCTAGTGATTACTTTTTAATAAATAAAATAACCGAAATAAGGCGATTTACTCAGTTCGCGTCCACAATTTCCAGATCGCGTCCACCCATGGACCAGTTTGCGTCCACCGACTTATTAAGGGGTTTTATTAAGAAATTTGAAAGAAACATTGGGTTTCAACTATTACTGTATAAAAAACATATGTTCACGCCTAGTCCCTTGCTGGGTTGGCAGAGAATATCGAGTACCAAGTGTTACTAGCTCCCTCACAATAATTCCCTTTTTATACAATAAAAAGCTGGTCGTAGAGATTGTGGTGACAAGAGTTGGCCGTGGGTTAAAATTGACCTTGGAAAGTCAACTTAGGTCTTCCCAGGTAACTAAGTACATCTATCCACTTTCGCAATATATGTCTGTACTGGCAATCTTTCATCTGCCATTCTCACAACATGAATGAACCAACGGAACATGCCCTTGCTCATTATTGTACCAACACTTTTTTAATCCCACTCTTTCTCGGATCTCACTGCTACAAACGATGTCAATCAAACTATCTACCCATGCTAAAAGCACTACCTGGACAAACAAACTCATTTGTTTATTCCAGCACTACTACGTCTACTAAAACTCTTGAATACGTTCTGGCTACATCTCTTTCATTTGCTATTTTGGTTTCATTTCATATTCAAATGTCGATACGCCTTTTTCTTTCCAATCAACATTCATTAGTTCATTACTGTTTGCAGCTCAGATGATTTGGAGCCCAAAATTACATCATCGATTGCTTATATCAGACAGGTCACTACTAGGTCATATAATTTTTCTGTTTTATTCAAAATATCTTAATTCTAGAATACAGACATTTAAAAATATTTAGTAGATTTTGTTGGATAAGTAAATTTGAAAAGATGGTAGTAAGTAAATTTTCTTTTATAGATTTCACATCGTCCGTACGTCCATTTCACAAAAATTTTTAGTTTCCCCTTAATTTTTTTCCTAACTATTATTACCTATCGTGTTCCCTCTTTCATTCTTGAAATGCTCTTTATCTTTATTATTTTCTAATGAAAACATCGTCATTCGGGATAGAACATGTGCCCGGTTAGCAAAAGGTTTGCCACCTATCGGATTGTGGAACTAAGTATTTTAGGCTAATCGTGCGTGCCCTAGTTGCACCTTTGTCAAATTCTTTGTGGAATACGAGCCTGAATATACTTTCATAATTGTCTCTATGTATTTAAAATTTATCATACAGCTGCTTGTGTGTTGAGTGGAAGAAGGCAGAAAAAGTTCAATGCGCTTGTTCCCTTCCGGAGCGGTGGTGGGTACTAGTCCCGATAGGATGATACAATGCACTCTACCGACTACCATCTATCTATAACTGTCTGATTAAATTTTATAAAACAGTTATGTAAGATTTAGTATTTAAATAAACAAGTGGACGCAAACTGGTATATAGTATAATCCGTCCATGCAGCTTGCGTCCAGGTAAATTTCGATATCTATATCTTTTTCTATTACCATAATTAAGTGGACGCAAATTGGCTATTTAAATAAGCATAATAATAATGGTAAAAATAAAATAAAACCCCCATCCTTATGACACATTTATTTACATTGAAATAAAGGATCAAGTTAGAAATAGAAAGACGAGTTTGCGTCCACCCTGGACGCAAACTGGCTAATTCGTAATATTGGTATACCAGTTCGCGTCCACCTCATTTTAACTCTAAAAAATAAAATAATCAATCAAAATCATCAATATTTTTATTCTTTTAATAATTTTCAAGGCCTAGGAACAAATACAATCTTTAATTAAACTTAAAACATTGAAAAATTACGTATGAAACGCACGCCGGTTCACTATTTTTTTTTACCAAAATTATGGATATTTACACAACTTTTTTATACAGGTAAGATTAATAATTTTTTTAAACAGGAAAAATTATGCGAACAGTTCTTTTGTCTGTGAATGTATGTTCCTAATATATTGTATAATAGGCAGAAACGACTTTTAATTTCCCTAATTTGTTAGTACACTTATTTTTAAAGGTTTTTTAAACGGTGTCCGCGAAATGGACGCGAACTGGGACGTGGACGCGAATAGGCTCACATACCCTATGTAGCTTTCCTGGAATGTCTGATAATTCACCATGATTACACTAATTATGAATAGGAATAATGGGGACCTGCTAATAAGGTAGCTAAGGCCTAACCTACCAACGTTATGGTAACAAGAATAGGTTAGGTTACGTGCTGGTTTTAACGATTAACTGAGAAATCGTTATCCGAGTCGTTTCAGCTTGTTTCTGTCACGGTGTTAGTAACAAATCTGTATATGCTTATCCCTGTCGAGCTACTGCTAGGTAGGCAATTGACCTATATTGTTTGAAGAAGTCGAAAATACATTCGAATTAAGTTACTATGCCAAGCGTGTAATTAAACGCAAATAGGTATTAGGTATTTGTAATCTGAAACATTTACATTTTAAAACTCCATCACTCATAACCGGCGTGCACGTTCTGACGTCACTGCGGGCTCTCTGTCATTGGCCTCAGGTACGTCATTAGCGTTTTTTGGTAGGTTGGGTTACTTATCGCAAAAAACTTGTAAATCGTTTGGATTTTTTGCGTACTTGTCCAAATCTCTTTTTGTGGTATATTTATTTGTCATCTATATATTAATACGCGATGCCAAAACTTTGGACCCCTCTTCAAGAAAATTACGTGGACGAAGGTGCATAAAATTTGGTACACTTATAGTTTATGAGTAGGAGAAGTGCAGAACGCTAATATTTTTCAATAATAATGCTTATAAAATACATTAAATCAATAAATAAAACATTACCCACACTACCATACATTTGACACACACAAACAAATATATTGATGATAACGATAAAAGATCACGGATGGCGCACTAAAAAATTTGGAAACAAAGTAGTTGGTCTTGAGAAATGAAGATGGCGTTCTGATCAACAAGATATTAAAATTTATTATGTTCGAAGTTTGACCATTGCGCGACCACTAGTAGGTACAAATAAAAAGCGAAAGAGCTTCAAACAGCTATATTTCAGTTATTCCAGAAAATATTTTAGATATGTTTGTAGAATGCTTTTGAAAACATTTATCAGTTTTTTAAAAAAAATCTCGTCTGTTTGGTCACGGTTATTAAATTACCGTGGTTTGGTGGTGTGTCTGTTCATTCAAATTGAATGTTTAACGCGGGTGAAACTATATACAAAAAGTATATTCACGCCCATATCCTCGAAGAGGTAGGCAGAGGCACAACCAAGCGCCCACGACAAGCAGAAGACACTAAGTCCCACAATGTGATAGGTAGCCTATCGCCAACCGGGCACATATCCAATCCCGAGCAACGTTTTTTTTATTAGAAAATTGAAAAAATCCAATTTTCTTTTTGTTGCCCGACCCGGGATTCGAACCCGGGACCTCAGGGAGTGAAGTCCAACAACTGGACCGCTAGACGACAGAGGCGAATATGTCTAAAAGTTATGTATAAACCAATTGCTGTTCGTTAGTTTCCCTAAAATTCGAGAACGTCTAAACCGATTTAGTTAATTTTGGCTTAGAATTATTTGTTTAAGTCCAGAGAAGTGAAGACAAAAAAATTAAAAAAATTGCGTGGAAAGTAGGAAAAACAACATTTTAATTTTTCCCCTTACAAATTGAACTGATGGAACTAAGTTCGCCGGTACAGATAGTACTGAATAACATGATTCACTTGCCGTAATCGAAATACTGCAAACTCACTATATTTACGATATGTCCGAGTTTGTTATCTTCGCATTATTTATTGTACTTATAAGGTGAATATAGGTTAAGGCTCCTCTACATTACTCGATATCGCTATAATATCTTTTATTGTCTTTGATTTTATTTAGCACTGTGATTATGTTGTTCGTGTGTTTAATTGTCGCAAGTAATTCCTTTGTTAACTATCTCTAGCTCTTTAGTATACAGTACTTTGTAAGTGTGGAGAATAATTTTGAATAGTACCAGATTTTATAAATTCCTAGACCACCATTAAGGTGATCTAGGGTAGGAATACCACCACCAAAATATATGTAGTAGGTACAGACATACAAGTACTTTAATTTATCTATTAGATACGTTGAAAAACAGAACATTTCCTCATGAGGATCTTGTTTGGAGAATCTTAATTATTGAAATGAATTCTAAAAAAGTATCGTCACATCAGTGTCCCCGAAGAGGTATAATGAGGGCACCCACTACTAGTCGAAGGAAATCCGCGCCGATACGCCCCGGCCCAGTGGGCGTTGCTCCATACAAAATGTATGCAAGCGATCTAGGCGGATTATTGCGCTGCGATGCATCCCGTCCCGGCCCGTCCAACTGGGCGCTATCCTTTAAATGTAAATCTACTTTATACACAGAGCCACGACACACGAGATAGCATTGCAGTGAGTTTTTTGTCAAGTTGCATGTATGTGCAATGTGATTTTAGAATAAACAATTTTGCAGAATGATAAAGCTAACTGTGTTTTTACATTGAAAATTTACTCTATCGATTCGCGTGTTTCCTGAGTAGAATAGCCTGCCTCCAGGGCTGGCAGCTTGTAAACTCGAGCATAGGTTCAATGGGGCGTTACTAACAAGATTGATGGTGGCAGAGTATTAGCATAATGACAATATCATGTTCTGGATTCGAAGGTAGGGCAGACGGTAGATTAGTACAATAGGACTGAAACAAGGCCGCAGTTGTCTTTTACCAACGGAGAGACGTCTGTTTGTTTGCTGTCTTATCAGTTATCATCCTATTAATATTATAAATGCGAAAGTTTGTAAGTATGGATGTATGGATGTTTGTTACTCTTTCATGCTCGAATGGCTGAACGGATTTGTCTGAAATTTGGAAGACAGATAGATTGTGACCTGGATTAACATATAGGCTATTTTTAATCCCGATCGCTAAACGGGTTTCTGTGAAAACGCGGGCGAAGCCGCAGGTAGCAGCTAGTATACAAAATAAAAAATAGGGTTGAGCCCAAAACAATTTTTATGGAAATATTGTTTTATTGTCACAGTATAACTTCCCGCGTACCTAAAACCCTTTGGATTAACTTTTATTGCATTTATACTGGTTAAAATGTAGGGGGCTTAAAATCTAATCCATATTTCATTAAAATCGGTCAAGTATGGGTAGATATTTACAATTGTAGTAAACTTAGTTTTAAATAATTAGTTGTATTAGTAGTTTCAAGCTTTTCGTCGGCACGTCAACATATCTACCAAGATCCACAAAAGTGGTGGTCTTCAGTGCAAATCGTCTGCACGTTACATTATAAATTCAGAAACGAGTGTGTACGTAAACTTAATCCTAATATTAGGATTTTTATATGATAGTGGAAGGCAAACAAGCAGACGGATTTCCTGATGGTAAGAAATTTACGCCGCCTAGAGACACCAAAGGTGGTAATGGTGCGTTGCCAACCTGAGGCCGGGATGTTAGGCCTCGAGTCAAAGTAAGTTTACCAGCTACCTTACCCTCCGAACTGAAACACGTCTTGACGTTATGGCGGCAGGAATAGGTAAGGCGGTGGTACCAATCCGGGCGAGTCTGCGAAACTCTACCACCTAGTAGGAAGTCACGAGGTTAGTGATGGTTAGCCTGTGCTCGCCTTTTACGAGCTGCCTGGCAGGAAGGCAGATGGTCTATTTTGCAAAGGAGCCCGGACCGGCCTTTAAATTAAGCCTATTGCTATTTGTTTAATACTTAAATTTATGCGCAGTTTATTTTATATGACATTGAACTATTTGAATGTCATTTTCGGCGTGCGAATGGAAGGAAGCGGATCAACATCTTTACTTGTTTGTACTTATAATACTTGTAGTATTGTATCGTAGACGACATAAGTAACGACCGCCTCGTTGGTCGAGTGGCTAGCGTACACGCCTAGCTACATCGACCAACCGCGAGGTTCGGGTTCGATTCCTGACGGGGCAGGCATTTGTGTGAAGAACATTTAGATGTCTGCATTTCCGGGTCTGGGTGCTTATTAAATTTATTCTGGTATCTACTTAAGTATTTCTATGTATTACAATAGTTGAATAACACCCATAACACAAGCATATAATTTGCTTACTTTGGGATTAGATTCAATTTGTGTGATTTGTCCAGGGATATTTATTTATTTATTTTCGAGACCAAGTTTTCCGTAGCGTGCACTACTTACAAAGAGAGGTTCCAGAAGTATCGAAATTGCTGCAATTTTATGGGAGGCTAGAACCATGTTGCGTCATGTCGTTCCAACTGAGGAATTGTTCAATAATTGTGACTCTGTTAAAAATATTTTTATTTTACAAATTAAGGCAATCAAAAAGACAGATTACGTGGTAACAAGATATAATAAACTTCGCCTGTACATTCATATTGTTAACGGTGCGTCGCCTACCCTAATAAATCAATGGCTAGTGGCTACCCTTGTCCTGAAATTCGAAAAGTCCAATAGTAGTGATGTAATGAATATTTACATTCGGATATTTTTGCATATTCGAATTAGCGAATGGAAAATTTCTGCAAAATTTGCAAATATTTTACGACTGGGTATATAAGAACAAAAGTAGTTTGAATATAATCGTAGTTTAATAATTTTAAACATTATTAATTTAAGTTGTTATAAAAAAGAATGATTAGAAAAAATATTGCCCTTATGCTCGTATAATTTTAGTGCAGTAAAAGTGAAAGAAACCGACTTCAATTTCAATAAGTAACTTATCAATGATAATTAGATACATACTTAGATAATTAGGCATTACTTAGATACTTAGATACACAAAAATCAGTTTTTCCCCGATTTTCCTATGATTCCACCATCAGATGCAGACTTGGTGGCAATGAGACCACCTGGGACAAACTAGAGACGCTCTTTCGAATAAAAAACAATTTTTAAAATCGGTTCAGAAACGACGGAAAAAAACTTTTTAATATATATAAAAAATATAGGATTCAAACATATAACTCCTTATTTAACAATGTCGGTTAATAAAATCAAATTCCATTTATTTCTTGCGTTTTGTGATATAAGAAAACAACTTAACCTCGTTATCAAAATCGTTTTATCATTTCCAATATATTTATCAAGGGGCACGGACAAGACAATCAAAGCGAAGCATGAGCACTACCTACCTAACCACCGTCTCTCGAGGCGTTTTCATGATTTTGTGAGGGTTAAAATACTACGAAACGTTTGGGTTATACTTGCATTTTTTGTCAAATTATGATGTCGGTCCGTAGATATGTGAAAATTTTAATTACATAGCTAGCTCATATACTCGAGGTGCTATTGATATCTAAAAAGCACCGATTTCGTCGGTGACCCAACGATGGTAAACAAAATTCATTGGGCCTTTCTTCCTGAAGTTTTGTTTTTGTCTTGGTTTGTTTTGTGTGATTACTCGTTTTGGAACAAAATCATTATGAAAGGTGTAACTTCAACCCCAATCCCACCCTATCTACCTACCTACTTGAACTGTTGGGGTTTTGTTTTTGGATGGTTGGGTAGTTTTGACTAAGGTATGTAATGTTCATATAATGAAAGGTGTAGAGTTAGAAGCTTGGCTCTATATGGCATCTAAGAACTTTTTGATTGATAACTTAGACTGCCTGGATTCGTTGAACGATCCGGCACAGTCGGTAACCAGATCTAACACCGGCAGGCTATGGTGTAATCACATAATTAAATAACGAATTTCTTAAATGTTTGCCGCAGCCAGGAATCATTATTGTTCATATTGCGTGGCTTCCTACAATTTGTATGCAGATCTCATACTAGTGTCATACCCAGCGTCGAATCACATCACACTTTAGGTAAGTGATTGCTTGTGTGTACTCTTCCATGTACTTCATTTTTGCTGCACAGCTTTTTGGTTTCGTTTGTTGTGCTATGTGGAATGACCTCGTTGGTTAGGATTTAGGTTTCTCACCAATAGTTTTAAAATTTACGTTACTGTATGGAAGCGAGAGTTGGGTATGTCAAAAAGAGCATGAAAGTAGGATAAATGCGGTCGAAATGAGAGCACTACGGAAAATCTGTGGTGTAACGCTCGCTGACCGCATACGTAACAGTGAGATCCGAGAAAGAGTGGGATTGAAAGAAAGTGTTGGTGTTAAAATGCGAAAGGACATGCTCCGCTGGTTCGGTCATGTGGAAAGAATGACAGATGAAAGATTGACAAAGCAGATATACAATGCGTATGTGGATGGATGTACCTACATCCATCCACATTCGCATTGTACCCGGGGAGACCAAGGCTGACATTTCACGATCAGATCAATCGGATATTATCCGAGAGTGGTGTCAAGAGTCTCCGAAACCGGCGTGTTTGTATGAAAAGGGTTATGAATGTGAAGGAAGCAAGACAGGTTTGTCAGGATTGTGAGGTCTTGCACTCGATACTCTCTGCCTACCCCGTAAGGGACTTGGCGTGAAGATATGTATGTATGTGTATGTTTTAAAATGTCCGTGCTAGTTACAGGCTTTTAGAAAACTATAATATGACAAATGCCATCTTCTGGACTAGATGCTAGAGGCTAATAAAAAACTGGTTTGTCACTATCGCTGTGACCTTGACCGGATAGTGGAATGAATTGAATTAAATAATAATAATAATATATTTATTTCACATTGCCCTTGTAAAGGTTCTTGTGACGCGTGTATCAACTTAAAATTACCACCGGATCGGAAAGCGGCCACTCACATAGTCTGGGTAGGCCATTTCTGATGTATGGTTATGGGTTGACTATGCTCGCTGTTGTTGCGTTCAGGTAATGACTTATCAAACGAGCTCCTGGTTGACATTCCTTATCCTTTTATCCTTTTTCTAACACACTAAATGAATAAAATAATGGCAAAAGATGAAAGGCTCTCCGCATCTCCGATCTCATTCGCAAAAGTGAGGTAAGAGAGAGAGAATGGGGTTGAACGAAGTTATAGTTGTAAAAATAAGAAAGTGCATGCTTCATTGGTTTGGTCATATTTAAAGAATGGCAGATGAAAGATTGACAAAACAAATAAACAATGCCGATGTGGATGGATGTAGGTTGACATTCCAGGACCAATTATTCGCTCAAGGTCCGAGGGCGATGTTGTCAAGGGTCTCCGAAAATGATGTGTTTGTATGAAAAGAGCTATGAATGTGTAGGAAGCTATGTGTAGGACTCGATACTGCCTGCCTACGCCGTAAGGAGAATGTGGATGGACGTAAACCCGGGGAGGCTCAAGTTGACATTAAACGATCAATTATTATTCGCTCAGGGTATGCCCTAAGGTTGGTGTCAAGTCTCAAGAGTCTCCGAGACCGACGTGTGAAAAGAGATATGAAGGAAGCTAGGACTAGATACTGTCTGCCTACCCCGTAAGGAGCTCGGCGTCAATATATTTGTATGTGTATGTAATGATAAAAGATTATATTAGTGGTTTGTGTTCTTCAAAATTTCAACTATTAACAGGACGTCGACGCAGCTATAACAAAACCTATAGTTATTTTTACCATCAGTAGAGTCGTGTGCCTGTTGGTTTTCTTATTCAGTAAAGCAAAACAAATGATCACTTTTTTTTGCAAATGCTGAGGTAGCGGGTTGTTTGCAAGCTTGCTTTTTATTTAATAAGTAATAAAAATTGAGAAAAAATTTAGGATTATATTAATGATAAAAAATGTATATTTTATTTCGTAAAAATTGGTTTCATCTCGGAATATCCCCGAAGAGATAGGCAGAGGCACAACTAGGCCACCCAAGATTAGACGAAAACATAAACAGCCAGTTTCCAAAATGCAATAAATTCCAACACCGGATCGCTAGACCACAGAGGTGATACAGAGACAAAGGAGAGCGGATGAATTTTGGAGCATATTAAAATAGTAATCCTTACTATTCTCCTATCTATATATATATAAATATCAATATCAATGCCACTTTTCGTTGTAATTTTATAACTCAAGAACGGGCTCACATATCCAAACCAAATGGTTAGGCTTTGTTCGGACTATTTAGTAGATGGTTTATGTGAAATTTGCATAAAATCGAACTAGCGGTTCTTCTTTTATCACATTTTTTGTAACATAAATTCAATAAATGGCGGATAATTTTGTTATTCTTTTTTCTTTCTTTAAGTTTTAGCCTTCACGTTAGTATTTAGCCATTAGTCAAGTAGAAATTTGCATCAAATTTTATTTCAATTTCAATTAATTTTAATTAGTCATCAGTCGTAAGTCGTCAATAAGTCATGTCAGGCTCTTGGGTAAAGCGGTGGCCTTTTTACACAAGCTCATGTAACGAGATTTGGCGGCAACGAGAAAATATACGATATGCTAATTTCATTATGATTATTTCATTTGTGCATTTTTACTGAACAAAATTGTACAAAATGCCACCAAAATTGACTAATTTCACTCAATATTGACACGAAATTCAAGAATTATGAAAAAAATTCGACCATCTTTTCTCTCGATGGCGCCAAAACTCCATTTTGTTATTGGGGATTGTGCTGTCATATTGAAATGTCATTTTCAGTTGTTTTTTTCTTTTGTTGTGTTATGTCATTTATGCGGTCATATCAGGTCATATATACGTAGCGAAGCACGTACCGGGCCGCTAGTGCTTTATAAATTTACGGCTATGTAGTGTTAATAAATTATTTGTTAGGATTTCAAGGTTCGTTAAAACTACATTATGTATAAATGGCAATTGAGTCATCGTTTTAATGTATAATTTGTTCCGCGAATGTTGTTGTAGCTGTACCCGGTACATTACACTTAATGTTAATAAAGGATTCAGCGAAATTGGCTCATGTGATAATAGCGTGATGGGTTCCAAACACAAAACAAACAGTAGAGACAAAATAACAAACAACCATCCGTTTGTTTTGGTGTATTTATGAGTTGAGGGTACATTTCAAAACGAATTGTGTGTCAATTTACCGTATTCAGGTAACACCGCAGTAAGCACTGTGGTACGAATCTAGTCGAGTAGTACAATAGTATTTGATAATATATACATAGCAATAACTAATTGTTAACATCATTATATTTGAAGCGCATGCGTTTTTAATCACAACAGTTGTGTGCTCATAATGTTGACTTCTGAGAATACGACTCATGGGACGCAAGACTTCTTTGTTACATCAATATCCGGTTTATGAAAATAATTATATTCATTTCCTTCGTCATCCCACAATCATTCGTGGTAGTTATTATTAGTATTATTTTTAATTTATTATTAGAGTGGTCAAACAATCGAAACGAGGATCGGCTACCTAGATAGATCTATTGTGATCATGCCTCTTATTTATTAAGCTGATATAGGTTCAATCTCTAGGAACTGTACATTGCACTTGGGATTGATCAGCTTAATATCCTAGGGATTTATTATGTTCCCATCCAGAACTCCACTTCTTGCTTTGTTAAGTGATAGGCAATCACACACAGTAATAAGTATTGCCGTTTCCTCTGCTTCCTCCATGTTAATTTGGTTTTGGCGTGCTGTTGGCTACAGTTTTTAGGCAGTTTGATAAGCTTTCCTGTCGGTTCCAATTCTCGAGCATGCTCTAGAGTCCCACATACTAGTGTAAACGGTGAAGAGTGGATCTGAGCCCCTTCTAGCCAACTCGTCTGCAGTCCTCCAGTGCAATAGTTTCTCATGTTTAAGCGTACCTTGCGTCCGCTTTCCTACTCTTCCCTACTGCGTACGGTGGCGCTTACAGTGTCGGAATTATTGTCAGGTCTATAATTCCGAGCCCTATATTGGTTGCGAGCCGTTGAATGGGTCTGTCAAAACTTATTTCTTCGCAACCACGTGACGGATTTTGATGCATTTTGCATTGTTATAATATATGAAATGTATCAAGTGAGGATCACCTATAACGATAATTTAAAAAAATCACATAACTATGTCGGAAAATCTTTTTAAATTTAATACAGATTATACGAGTAGTGTTGAAAATTCATGGTTTCTCAATAAATTCGCTTTAAATCTCAATTCGTGTGCATAAGTCTGATATCAGACTATGATATGTATTTAAATGTAGTATTTTTCCCCTTGTTGGTCCGGGCTCCTTTGTAGAATAGTCCATCTGGCTTTCTGCCAGGCAGCTCGTACAAGGCAAGCATATGCTTATCGTCTCTAACACCGTGATATCTGACTAGGTGGTAGAGTTATGCAAATCGCTCGGATTCGTACCACCGCCTTACATATTCCTGCCGCCATAACATCAGTGCTTGCCGTTTTCGTGTTCTCGTTTGGAGGATAGAGTTGCCGAATAAAAAAGATAAAGCTTCTTTTGCTCGAGGCCTAATATCCCGGCCTCAGTTTGACAACGCACTATTACTACCTGTGGTGCCTCTAGGCTACGTGAATTTCTTTCCGTCAGAAAATCCGTCTGTTTGTTTGCCTTCTAATATCATAAAAAAATGTACTATGATGTAGAAGCCCTGTGTTGCTGGCTACACTATTAGAGACACATTTAAAATGTTACAAGCTTTTGTTATACCTGCAGTGTATGTCTGTTTGTCCAGGTGTAATCTTGCAAGTTGAATTTGATCCACTTCCCCGTGACCGATATAGCTGCATGCATGTGTATTTCGAAAAACTATGCAAAACGATTATGACATGGAGCTCATCTGATAGTGGAACCGGAACTCCTAAAATTTCCAGCATTATCCCGTCTTGTTTGGACTTATATAATACGTCTTGAATATTAACTCTCAGGTCTACTACTGGGAGTAACTCTTACTTATACTTACTATACTTTAGCGCGCGCGCGCTTGTGTGTGTGTGTGTGTGTGTGTGTGTGTGTACATGTACGTGCGCGTGCGCGTGCGTGCGTGCGTGCGTGCCATAAAATGTTAAAGATACATGTACGTTCATATTGCACGATATATATACCTATACATATTACATAATACATAATATACATTCAAAATGTTTTTGATGCGTTGCCTTTCTGAAGCGGGAGTGCTAAACCTCTTGTCATAATAAGTTTATCGGCTACCGTACCTACTAAACCGGAACAAGAATGTTCAGCACTGATATTACAGCGCCTGGAATAGATTAGTCGTTCATATCAATCCGGTCTAACCAGAAGCTTCTTTTATAGAATCTATACTTGCTATCGTCGGCACTTGGTGGAATTCCATTGTATATACACGTTTTCTTTTATAACCTATTTCAATTATTTTAATCGAGTATCGTGTATACATGTTTTTATGGAGTGATTATAAGTGAATAAAATTATCGAGTTAATGTCATTTGGATTAAAATATCAAGTTTATATATCGTTCCTGATGACTTTTGACCATCCGTCGTTGATACTTCGACATAGAATATTTTAATAGCTCTGTCTGTACATTTGTCAGGAAAAGCAGCGACAAAACAAAGTCCCTGGCAACTATGAGCTCTTAAGTTATGGCAACAGAAGTCGAGGCAGTGCAGTAGGGTTACTCTTGAATCTCGATATCATGGGAATTGGAAATTGGAATCGTACATGTCATTTTAGGTACTTTTGAACACAGTATTAGCGGATTGTTAACATTTAGTTACAAATAAATTCAAAGAATAGGATAAAATAATTTATTGTTTACTATTAATTAAATGTTAAGAATTCTCCGGTATTGTGTTCAAGAGTACCTAAAATGACATGTTCGATTCCAATTTCCAATAATGCATAAATCGTGCTTCGAGAGTAACCCTACAGAGCAGAGTTCGAAGCAGAGGCAGTTACAGCCTGTAGGACTACAGGACCTAAGAATTTAAGATAAATAAAACTCCAGCTCTCTTATTAATAAACACAGACTAAAGTGGGAGTAAAGTTTAACCGCCTCTGTGGTCTAGCGGTCCAGTGTCTGACGTGACTGCATGAGACGGGTTCATGAGACCCCAGGCCGGGTTCGATCGCAGTGTCGGACAACATAGGGAAAATGCGGTTTTCCAATTTTCTAGTAAAAACAACGTTCCCTGAGATTGGATTTGTGACCGGTTAGCCATAGGCTAGCCATTTGTAATATTTTAGTACTAACGGTCGCACTCAGACTTCAAACAAAATTTAATCTACCATTAAATTACAATGTCGTCTTAATTGACGTATCTGAGTATGGCCGTTAGTGTCTTCGGCTAGTTGAGAGTGCCCTGGTTGTGCAACTGCTTGTCTTTGGGAATACAGGTGTGGAGGTAATTTTTTAAAAAAATGAGTTAGTCTGTATCATAGTCTAACAAAATACTTTAGTTAGTGCTTATTGATAAGACTGTACGGGTGTAGCACCAAGAGTAACAGACAGTACCTATCTACTCCAGCTATCTAACTTACATGATCATTTCAGTAGATGGCGTTGGGGTACTTCGTTGGCATAAAATTATAGGAAAGAGATACTAGTATTTGAATAAATCAATATTAATTCAACAGTTAACTTGTCTACAAAACCGGCGCTACTAAAACCTAGTTCAGAACTCCTCTACTACTTCACATAGGTGTTAAATATCAGCTTCTAGCTACTCGTAAAATGACATCAAAACCAGCATTTTAGTAGTGTCGATTGAAAAAATCTTACGCAATATTTCACGAGTCCGATCGGTGTTAATTAATAAATATTGTATTAAAATGGGTTTTTAGCGTTTTGATATTTTATACGAATAAACTAGCTAACCCGGCAAACGTTACTCAGCCATCAGCCCCGGATCTTATCCTTTTTAAGTTTTTAAAGCTGATAAATGCCGCCCCCTTAGTTTTACCTTTATCAAGTTCATTATTTCAGCCATCAACCAGACCTTGACTAATTTATGGACATAGACCTCCCGGAAATAGTGCAACAAAGACCTAAGCTATACGTAGACGCGAAAACAGCTGACGGCCATATAACACTTAACGCCATTAAATGTACTTGACCATCTGTTCTCATAATAACCAAGTTTTTAATAAGTTTACATTAATTCAAATAAGTAGGGAAAGGCATTACATTAATATAATATTAGTAAACAAAAGACACATGATAACCTACTGCGCGAAATGAACGATCAAGTAGGAAGTGACTGGGTTTCCTTCCAAACCTGTTTAACGTTATGATGATGACAAATACTAGTTATTTTCTGCAGCTTCGTCCGCGTGGCGCGTGTTAGTATTGCTTTGTTGATGTAGATGGGGATAATCTGATACATATGCATAATATAACTTGCAATGCAAGTAGGTCCGGCCCCAAAAGCCGCTTGGATCAATGAGGTAAAAGACAATATACATATTTAAATTTTGATTGTTTCAGATACATAGGTGACAAAGGCCAAAATGACGGTAGAGAAGAGCAAAGGGATGGCAAAGGAAAAAGAAGTGAAGCCTGCGACGCGGAAGGTCGCGCCGGATGGTGGCTGGGCGTGGATGGTCTGTTTAGGAGTTAGTTTGGTCAATGTGAGTTATTTCTTTAATCTCATTCCTCGTTACAATAGTACCTTCCATTGTTTAAAATCCTTCTAACGTTGTTATGCGTTGTGATTATTTTGACATTTTGTACCTAATAGATACCTTATATAGTAGAATCTATACTTGCTATCGTCGGCACTTGGTGGAATTCCATTGTATCCACACGTTTTTTTGTAGTAAACACTTCTACTTATCCACTATACACTGTATTTAAATTTAACGTTAAATTAAAACAGTCTTTTTTATCTTTAGTTTCAAAGCCCCGATGATGCTGTAAAAAGTGAAACCGGTTGGCTGAAGAGTAATAAAAAGTATTAAATAAAGTGTATAGTGGATAAGTACAAGGGTTTACTACAAAAAACGTGTGGATACCTTATATTGTCTTCGTTTTTTATATACAAAAATGAATAGCTATAATATGGCATCGTGCCTGAACTGATGGGCCAATTTTGCTGATTCTTTTTTGTCAGGAGAAAGTTCTTATGAATGAAAAAAAAATTGAATTTGGCCCAACATTTTAAAATCATAGAAAATTAAGAAAATTTATCGAAAATATTAGTTTTACTTATTTGTCATTTGATTGACATTTATGTTTATACCAAGTTTATTTATTTATATTAAGACTATAATAAGTCTTATTATAGTCTTGTAAGACAAGACGACCTCTGTTGGGTCAGCCAGTACTGTAGACTTCTTCTAACGGTCTTACGATATATAATGTCAAGTTTCAAGTTTAATTTTTGAAGTGAAAACTTCTTTAGCGGCGTTGCGCACTTTTTTTGGAATGGGTAAAAACTTCTAAACTCGCGTCAGGATACGTGACCTGATTCGTTAGACAAAGATTCGTAAGACGGCGCAGGGCGCTTACGCGAATGTTCGTTTTTTTTACTCAAATATTTTCTGACCTATATAATTTTATTTATAATTTTATAAATCTGTAGGGACATTAAACATAAAATTAATACTGGTCGATCAATCAGTTATAGATGTGTCGAAGAAAGACAAGGGGCGCATGATGTTTATCAGAGAATGTAAAGTATGTAGATATCGTGTTACTAGTGTAATGATAGTGTAGTCATGTGATAATAGATGGTTTTTAATCATAAACTATTTGCTGATTCTAAAAACAATAGCAATTTACGTCACTAACTCGATGTATGTTTTGTATGGCGTTTGATATATGATTTAAATGTTGGTATTGTTTGCGCCTCTAAAGTTTTGGCTAAACAACTAAACCACCATGTATGAGTATTTTAAATTTAAATGCGGTAATGAAGAGAGTCCTTGTAAAAATCTCACACTTGCGACATAGTAACAGTTTGCGTCAGGTTTTCCCGTTATTTTATTCACGAGTAAAAACGTTCGTAGCTTTAACGTAAGCGAACTTCAAAACTTGAAATTATGTAAGTAGGGGAGAGCGGGGCAAAAAGTTCCTTTTTGAGATAACCTCAATTATGTTTTTAAATAATCTTATCTTACTATACCGTTAGTATTATAAAAGTGAAATAAAATAATATATATCAGTTTAATAATTAAAAAAAAGTATTTTGAAGAATTTGATTCATAGTTTTGTTGTAATCAATGAATTGTAATGTTTCAATGCCTAAAGTCGCTTCGAATTTCGGAACAACCCAAAGGGTTAGAGGGTTATAGTAAAATATTATATTTAACCAAGAATGTAATTTTAAAGTAATTAACAACATCTTACGAATAATGGGCTGTATGTTTAAATTTTCTGTAAATTGAAAATTTTGAAACTGTACATCCAAAATTTGTAGTTTAAGATTCTAATGATTATGAAATTAGTTAGTTTTAAGTACACATACACATTCACTCACATACATATGAGTGTACAGTTTTATGTAATCAATAAATGTCTGGTCAGTTTTAATAGTTCTAATAATAACAAACAGCCTTATAACACAAAAAATAATCGGGCGCTTTATAAATCGTCACAATGATTATGATGATTTACACAATACTTACAATTTTGACACTAAGCCCATTTTATAAAAAAAGTTATAACCAGAACATCGTTTAATAGTGGGTTATGGCAAACTGTGCAGTAATATTCTAAACTGTTCTCTCCATTCTCGAAAGTTTCTTTGCTCGTTTCTAAAAATTATTGTTTTACTTTTACCTTGTTTTTAGCTTGTTCTTTTCTTTTACCTCACCAGTTTTTTTCTAACTCTGAATGTTTTCTCAACATTTCGTATAGGTAAAACTTGATATTACAAAATAATGTGAAACTTCTGATAACCGTAGCCATTTTAAAGTTTTTCTAAAGTTGAGTGTACATTTTTAAGAGCATTGTCATAATGTTGTTTTCCACTTTTAGTTAATGCAGGTTGAATTAGTGTCTGTTATGTTTCTGTCTTTATTCGAAGGTTCTACGGAAGTATTCTACCAATTCGTTGACAACAAATGGTAATCTGCGACATGTCATGACTCATGAAGCATTGTCTGTTTCAGTGAAAATGTTTTGTAAAATGTTTCATAATATTAATGGGGCTCTTTCAACAGCAAGCGCATTTTTTGGACTTAACGTGGAATACCATAAAAATCTTAAACATTTTAACACATTATATGTCATGTAGTTTTCCTGTCTGTTATCATATGACAAAGTTTCGATTATTTGGCTATATTTCTTTCTTTAATAATTCCAAAGGTGTGGTACTAGGTTATATACGTGTAAGTTTTCGAGAGTAAGAGAGATGGAAGCAAGTTGTTCCGAAGTTACCACATGCCCCTGACAAATAGAGGACATCTAGCCCCAAAAGTATCTATGAGTTCGAGAAAAAAATTAAAAATAATTAAATAATTGAGAGTTAAATGTAATGTAATAAATGTAGCATATTAATTAAACCGTGTGGTCTATATTATTTTGTATATAATATCACAAAGTAAGCACCAGTCACTTTAAATTTCTGAGATATACTAAAACAAAACAGATAAACACCAAAGAGAGATCTTCGTCGCCGAGACCGGCGGTAGTGTAGAAGTGTAGTGTCTTGTGAGTTAGTGTTTGGGTTGGGAGGTAGGATTTCGTTAGCCGCAGCTATTGGATCCGGAGGATCCGTTAGGACGTGACGAGGTCTTATAAGTTTGGTGGGCACGTTTGCGGCCGGTGTGTAGTCAGTAGTAGTGTGTAGGTCGGGGTGTAGGGGGTGTGGGTGGATCGACGCGCATGTTTTTTTTCTGTTTATCTATGTATCTAGGCTAGAATGGCTGATGGCGATGCGCTATAATGATTCATTTCATTGTGTATGAACCAAATTCAATTTTTTTTCTTACTGAATTTATTGGTTCGAAACAACATATCTACTCTAGAACAGTTTAGCCCCGCGTTCCTCTATCTACGAAATACACACTCGAGCTAAAGGAAATTCGATAAAAAGTACATAGTCTTATCACGGTTAGGTGTCTGCATTAGTTATCTTTCGTTGATAATCAAAATTGTCAGTTAAGTTTTGACAATTCCTTCGAAATATATATCGATCGTTTGACACTTCATGTTGTGTATGTTTAATAACCAAATTTCGAATAGACAATGCAACCGTTCGTATTAGGGGTTCGTATCATACATATCAATTTAGCCGGTTTAGTTAGACCAATCAATGGAGACTAAACAAATGAGATTTTTAAGTTTATAAATATATAAAATAATAGGCATTGTCTGCGGTTCTGTCCGTATGGATTTAGATGTTTACGGTCCAGATTTTAAGTGTGACATCCTTCCATTCTAGCTGTAATTAACAATTTGAGCGATTTCTGAAGTTATGTTACTCATCTGCTACAACTCCTGTTCAAAGGAAGTACTCAAGTTCTAAATTTTGTCACTATTGATGTGGACGTTGCACGTGATTGAAGAACATTCCAAACCTTTAAGAGGCTTATTATTGTCACTGAGATTAAATAAGCACGTTGGCCCGTCGTGTAGTTCAGAGTTCGATAAACAGAACTGATACAGACAAAAAAGTACTAAAGTGCAAAAATTGTTTTATAAACCGCGAAATCTGTGGTAATTGTAAATTGCGTGATATCGCTGAAACGCCGGTTAAATAACCTTCCGTTATCAATCGTGTTTGTATTGGACATCACGTGCTCGCAGCTCGCCGCTGAGTGTTAGCAACGTGCTAAACCCATTTAGATATTAATCTTAATATCTTTATGACTACAATTCATCAGCATCATGTTTTCAGAGCTTTTCGTGCACTGCTTCCAACACAACAAAAGCCTTCTCTAATTGCCACAATGTTTTTCAATCTTCCTCTTTTTGGGACCATTGCCGCATTAACTGCTTTAAAGTTTAAATGTATTAACTCCGTAACTCAGTAATGTTTGCACCATGAAGGTACGGTTTGATGCAGACAGTGTATCCGAATAATGCTTTGTTAACTGGAAATTTCTATTTAGTGTCTAATGCCTTTGAATAGGATTACAAAGTTAACTAGCAGCTTCGCACGTGTGAATAAACTTCTATGTCATTATACATACAATCCCTCCTCTGGAATCACCCTATTTATTAAAAATACTTCATCAAAATCCGTTGTGTAATTTTAAAGATCTAAGCATACATAGGGAGAGACAGCGGGAAGTGACTTTGTTTAACACTATGTGACAAAATTTTCTCTCGGTCTCTAGGAATTATGTTTGTACTAGCTGCTACTTGCGGCTTCGCCCGCGTTTTCACAGAAACCCGGTGTGCGATCGAGATTAAAAATAGCCTATATGTTAATCCAGGTCACAATCTATCTGTCTTCCAAATTTCAGACAAATACGTTCAGCCGTTCGAGCGTGAAAAAGTAACAAACATCCATACATCCATACTTACAAACTTTCGCATTTATAATATTAATAGGATAATCCTGCCCGATTTCTCGCCAAATTTCCTGTGAAAGTCCGCTGTTCGATTTGGAGGAGATTATTAAACCATATGGTTTCGTGTCACAGGAACCATTTCTATGGGCAGTGCGAAATCATAATTTTTATTGATTCGTTTGATTGATAAAATCAGTAAAGTAAAGTATCTTTACGTCCACATCCCCGAAGAGGTACGCAGAGGCACAACCAGGGCACCCACGACTAGCAGAAGACACTAAGTCCCACAATGTGATAGGTGGCAAGCCTATCGCCAACCGGGCACATATCCAATACCGAGCAACTTTTTTTTTATTAGAAAATTGGAAAAACCCAATTTCCTTTTTGTTGCCCGACCCAGGAATCGAACCTGGGACCTCAAGCAGTCGAGTCCGACAGCTGAACCGCTAGACCACAGAGGCGAGTATTTAAGCATATTATTGTAATAATGCTTTTGAAATGGCATGATACTGAATGGACGTTACAGTCTACAAAATGATAAAAATAGGACGGAATAATTGACGAATTTCTGTCAACTACCACGCGCCACCATCGCTCCGATATGCTGGACTTTGAACCTCAGCGGTGCCGTTAAAAATATTATTCGTAGGATTTTATCAGAATCCCAGACAAACGAGAACTTTTTTTAAAATTATTGGTTAAAAGATGCACAAATCATTAAACAGCGAAATATGTGTCAGAAACCTATTCTAAAACCGTTTTTCAAAAGGATCCTTCCTATAATTCTGTCCAAAAGAAGTCTCTGGATTACATGAATATAAAATCAATCTTTATTTTATTTAACCACTATTTAACACTTTCTTTTTAACTATGCGAATTGGAACGCTAAAGTGCATCATAATCAATTTAAATTGTAAATATTCTTCTCTTGAAGTTTTACTGGGGAACCTTGTGTTATAAATGGCTTAATCAGACCGTGTAAGTTTAAATATATTTTTAGGAGAAAACTGTACAGAAGTAACGTGTTTTCTGCATGACAAAGTTGCGTTGTAAAGTGCTGGTAAATCGCTACTAATGGTATAATTTCAAAGATGTTTATATATGTACCAATTCATACCAAAAGGGGCATATATTATGAAGGACATAAAAGGAGAGTTAATTAACTTTTGCAGAAGCCAGCATCGTAATGGCAGCTAGCTTTTGTTGCATGTTCACGAACACTGATAACTGCTTTCTATGAGGCATCCGCTCGTATGTCTATTTTTTTATAAAGTAAGGATGTATGTAGTATATATATAAGCGGAAAATTTAAGCCTTTTTTACAAGGATGACTGAAGTCAATATTGACTGTCACCTACGTCAATAACCGAATATGTTACGTAACGTATTAATAAGTGACGTCACAGATAATGTCCAACAATATACCAAGCTAGATTAGATCGCAAGTTAATTTGAGCGTAAAGTGGAATTTATTTCGGTCCATTCGGCAATGAAACGTGGTCTCTATAGCGTAGCAACTATTTCCTCCACACTCGTATAATTATTGTTGCGTTATGTTGTTTGGAATAAAGTTGTGTAAAAAGAAAAAAAACATTACATTAACTGATCTAATTCGCTCAGCTCAAGGCACTGATCACTTTAGAGTAGCTAGGCACAATAACATACAATTCGCTTTTGGAAATTGTTGGTAGGGTCCAACCTAGAAGATTATTCATTCTTGTTTTAAAGATATCTAAGTTGTATTCCTCCGAAAACGATGATTTGGAAGACATTGACAAGTCACAGTCCAAAACCTCCAAGTCATTAAACGAGTTTGGCTGAAATATAGAAATCCGCAAGTTGTTGATAAAATGAAATACAATTTTAGCACCCACGACTTGCTGAAGACACTAAATCTCATAATGTGATAGGTGGCAAGCCTATCGCCAACCGGGCACATGTCCAATCCCGAGCAACATTTTTTTTTATTAGAGAATTGGAAAACTCAAATTTTCTATTGTTGCCGACCCGGTATTCGAACCCGGGACCTCATGCAGTCAAGTCCTACACCTGAACCGCTAGACCATAGAGGCGATAACAGGGGAGGTTTAACATGTTGATTGGCCCAACCCATGATCGTTACATTTACGATGAATGTAATATAATCAGTCGGTTTAAATATGATGATCTTGAATATTTGTTGTCAGTAGGTGTAAAGGTCATTGTACTGCTCGGACATGAAGTAAGCGCGTAGACATTAAATTTTATAGTTGCCTATATTTAAATCTACATATTTGTGTGTAATATAGATTATCATACGATAAATAATGTTCCACTGCCCTGATTAATACCTTAATGTTTACATAAACAATTATTTAAAGAGACATGAAACAAAATTTACCAGTTCCTAGCACGCTTTCAAAACTGCTTAAACTCATAAAAGAGTTCTTAATTTATAAAAAAAGGTATTGAAATGATAATTTATACTCCAACTGGTATCAATAGTATTAGTAGTCTTACTTTATATACTACTATAACTACAAACTGTACTATAACTATAAACTATAACTACTACAACTAGTATTCGTAGTCTAATTTTATACTACAACAAGTTACACAGACGAAGCTGCGTAACTAGGCTTTTATTGCACTGATTTTGATGAAACAAAGCCTATGTCACTCAGTAGCTTCTGTAATTTCGAAGCCTATTTATTTCAAACAACCCAAAAAATCAAACATTTCCTCTTTATTATATTAGTATATATAGATTTGGCATAAAATTACAATGGTATAGATATTCGCTAAGAAAGGATTTCTGAAATTCCAACCCTTTAGAAAATTATAGTTAGTGTGAAATATCGACAGTTTCGAAGTTTTCGCCGCAACGAAATTTAACACGTTGATAGTCCATAAGTGGGAGAAGGGTATATGCTTCTTCTTATTGCAATATTTCAACGAATTCCAGCGCGAGAATTGAAGAACTTCAACACGCAGGCAAAGTCAAGGGCAACAGCTAACCTAACAGGAGCTGAGTAGTGTGTTGAAGCTTTGTCCAATGTTCAGTCACATGCTCTCATGTTAAATGCCCCAATTACGCTGCATGCGTTGCGACACCCGTTGTTTGGACGTATCACGATGTCAAAAAAATATTTTGATAGAGTTTTTACTGACACGAAAATGGAATTTTAACCATAATCTGTACAAACGTTTGGTTTTTTATTATATAAGCCAGCAAACAATCACACAGCTCTCCTGTTGATAAAATACAACCTTGGCCTATAGACATCATAGATGGTATAGGTGCGTCGCCGTCCTGTTATCGGGGTCCTAGGCTTAGTTTGCGAGTTGACCGGCTACCTTTCGTTCCGGACCAGAACATGACGCTATAATTACGGCGGCATTAATAAGTAAGCCAGTAGATTATTACCAGGGTAAGTTGCTGCACAGAACTATATCACCAGTGGACTTATTGGTAATGAGTAATGACCCATTTGACATGAACTCTCTTCTTCCGATCTGCCAGTAGAAAGTTAAATGGTCTATTCTACATAGAGGACCCAAACCAACATGTCTATTTGCATTCTAGAAGTTGCCCGCGGCTATGCTTCCTCCATCACCCGAAAGTACGGTTAGATGTACTTGTATTATGTTTTTTAGTATATAATAATTCTCAGTTCCACTTCTAGAACGAACAAGATTGCAGGCCCCCCCGAGCCGTTCGGTGTTTTCTCATGAATAAAATATATGGGTTAAGGTTGTGTTGGCGCCTACTTTAACTGTATGTACATAACTACTGTCTTGTACCGACGGCCGATTTACAGATTTCAGGCGCCAAAACTATATTTTTTTACTATATTGGAAGGCAAACAAGCAGACGGATTTCCTGATGGTAAGAAATTCACGCCGCCTAGAGACCAAAGGTGGTAATGGTGCGATGCCAACCTGAGGCCGGGCTGTATGTTTACCGGCTACCTTACCCCTTCGAACCAGAACACATCATGACGTTACGGCGGCAGGAATAGGTAAGGCTAAAAAACAATTAATGTAACCTATCTTATTTTCTCTCAGTCTTGATGTTTAATTATAACAATGTGATACTATCACTATATGATATGAATACAATATTCATTTTCGTAGAAATATTAAGTGCATGTTCATCAATGCTCAATGATACATAAACGACAGGTAATTTAGTAAAATAGAAGTTTTTAGGGTTCCATAGCTGACTGAAAATTATGGGAACCCTGTGGGTTCGCTAGACTAGGTAAATGTGCTTATTTTGCTCAACCGCGGTATTACTGAAATCTCTCATCTATCTATACGAGAAGTGTATTTGTTATCGTCAAGAAATCCGTCTGCTCGTTTGTCTATTAATAGTGTTAAAAAAATAGTGGCTATCTACATTTAATTTTAAAGCGACAACGGGTTAATCGACAAATAAACAAGACCCACAAAAATACTGTTTTAGGTGCGTTTCTTTGATGTATCCTAGTGTTTCGGGTATCTTATTAAAAAATAATGATTTGAAAATTTTTAGAAATTTGTACCAAAATTTCAAAATATATATTTAAAAATTAATTTTTGATAAACCGATATGGATAAAATTGCAGGGGGAATACTTCTAGAAGTTTTTTGTTTACCTCGCAAAAGATGGAGACTGAATACATTCGATCGAAATGAAGCGTTTGTTCAATAATCTGAAGTCAGTCCACTACAATTTTAGCATATCTCTAACAGTATCATAGCCATAAGTCACGATTTTACCCAGCTTTAGGTTAATAATACGAGATGTTTTAATGAATAATTTCAATTAAGTACGTATTAAGTGGCTCGAGTTTCATCTTATCTCATCTCATATTATCACTTTCGGGAGAGAGAGAGAATTGCGATAGAGTTTTTTTCCCGTGTTGGTCCGGGCTTCTTTACAGAATAGATCATCTGCCTTCCTGCTAGGCAGCTCGTAAATGGCGAGCATAGGCTTGCCGTCACTAACACCGTGACGTCTGACTAGGTGGTAGAGTTTCGTAGTGATTGGCCTGAATTGGTACCACCACCTTACCTATTCGTGCTGCCATAACGTCAGTGCTTGCCGTTGACGTGTTCCGGTTCGGAGGATAAGGTAACCGGCAAACTTACTTTTAATCGAGTCCTAACATCCCGGCCTCGGGTTGGCAACGCATCGTTGCCGCCTTTGTTATCTCTAAGCGGCGTGAATTTCTTGCTATCGGGAAATCCGTCTGCTTATTTGCCTTCCAATAGGTATCATAAAAAGAAAAAGGACATAAAAAAAGTATAGTATTAAATGAAGTTCATCTGTAAAATATGGCCACATCCGTAATCTGTGAGGCTATGAACTACAATTTAGGAGAAATCAAAGTACGAACAATTATGCTATGGAATTATTGAAATCGTCTAAATATTTTCAACGTAGTACATAAATTATTAATTTACAAAACAAGGGCATTGCCCTACTTGTATGTATCTATTGGGTATGGCCGTGAAGAAATCGGTAGGAAACATAGTTAAAGATGCTAATGCAGTACTTAGAGGTTTCTTACCTAGATAATAATACATTGCGTTACTAATTATTTATAATACTGTTTAAAATTATAATAAATAAAATAACTAAATAACCTAATAATAGTTATTTCATGGCCCATAAAATCAATTCCACAATGTCTAACGTGAGAAAACATGTTAAAGGTTAGGTACGTAAGACTATGTCCATGAAGTAGTTGAATGCTCTGGTCTGTTCTGCTGTCTCCGCTGATGTTCTCTGATTCCTGAAATCTTCCACCGGAAACGTCGAAGCGATGCGTTTTTAGACAAGAAGTTTTAATAAAATGTCTAGCTCAAGTCTAATCTAATCCTCTCTGTGGTCTAGCGGTTCAGTTGTTGGACTTTACTGCCTGAGGTCCCGAGTTCGAATCCCGGGTCGAGCAACAAAAAGAAAAATGGGTTTTTCCAATTTTCTAATGAAAAAAACGGTGCTCGGGATTGGATATGTGTCCGGTTGACGATAGGCTTGCCACCTAGTAGTCACATTGTAGGACTTAGTGTCGTCGGCTAGTCCCTGGGTGTGCCTCTGCCTACATCTTCGGTGATATGGGCGTAAAGATACTTAGCTCAAGTCTAGTTTAAAATCTGATAGTAAAAGTTCGTAATATTTAACCTGAATAATTTAATGAAACCTGATAAGAGTTATCTGCCTACTATATTACATATATATTCCATAATATTATGAGGTTATCTGACAAAGCTGCGATACCAAATTTCGTAGTAGCCTCGTTTATCTTGATAACATATAAAAGTCGAGATTTTGGGAGATTTTGAACAAATATACTCATTTTGTTTAGCTTTGCAATGAATGTCATTCATAAAATGCTTATAGAAAATTTAATTTTGTATAGATTTTATTGTTTATTTAAAACCTTTTTATCGCAAGTGTTTCCTTTAAATTATAAAATATGTTAAAATATATTGCTGATGTTAAATAAGAGAATTACATTGTGTCAGTTAGAGTCCGTCAATTAATTAAGAAAATGCTGATCGTTATTAGTTGATTTGTAAAAAGAAACATGCACAATGAAACAACATCATGGTCATGAAAAATATAGAGTGAGTTAATTATAAATACGTTATCATAATTGATTGGAGTTTTAAATTCACAAATCTAAAGGACTGAATCTTTATCAAAATAACGCCTAAACGGTTGTTCTTAGTTGTGTAATATCTCAGATTCGTTTCTTGGCTTTATAAAGATTTTTTTTTTGAAAACATTCTCCTAACTGCCACTCCTACTGGTCAGATGCCACTGCCTTGTCTATACCTATCGCCATAACGTCAGTGTTTGATGCTGTCCTATTGTAATAAGTAGACAGTCTATTGTTCCGACCACGGACTAGCGATTCACCGATAACATATCTGATTTATATGGGAAACGTTTTTCTCTAATCATCTGGAGAACCGGTTACTATAAAAGTATATATATACATATAGACAATATCTTATGTAATGTTAAAACAGACATATTATAAGTAATGCAAAAAATTACATCTTGTTTTTTATAATTTTCAGTTTTCGACCCGTTCCTTGGAGCCGTCATTCGGTTTGCTATTTAACGATCTCCTGGACGAACTTGGAGTCCACACCACCGGGGCGTCAGTGATCGCCAGCACGTTAGACTCAGTGGTGAATTTCTCTGGGTTCTTCGTGGGACCGGTAATAAAGACCTTCTCGTACCGGAAAGTCTGTTTCGTGGGCTCTACGATATGCGCTCTTGGTCTCCTCTTCACCGCACCCGCCAACAGCATGGGGCACATACTAGCTACTTATAGTATATTAGGAGGTACGTATAAAAATGTATATAACCGAAACGAAGGTTTCAGTGTTTAAAATTAAATTCATTATAGGTAGGGTGCAACTTGCCCGGGTAGGGATCCACCGCTCTACCTATTACTGCCGTCATAATGATTGTAATGTTCCGGTTTGGAGGGTAGGGTAGACGGTAGGCCTGACATCCTGGCCACAGGATCTATAATACATATAGTGTCTATAGGCGTCGGTTACCTCTTACCATCAAAAGAGCCGTTTGCTTGTTCGTTGATCTTTTACATGAAAAGAAGAACAACAAACAGACTTAATTATTATTTCATTATTAGAGATTACCCATAAGTAACATATTATACCTATAAGTTCACCGTTCTACCAAATTTATTTTTTGTTAGTGACGTACTCAAATGTTCTGTTCGGAAATCGATAGGATGTACACATATTTTAACTATTTAAAATATGCGCTTCGGCTGTGTTCGTCAAGCTTTGGAAATCCATATGTATTTTAAATATATCTATAGAGAGTTGTTATTACATAACTAATAATTTCGCTTAAATTTAGATTAGGTCAGCCAAAATAAAAATATGCTGTGTTTCTTGCCATCAGCTGGTACCAAAATGAAAACCCCAGATTAAAGAAAATCGAATTAAGATAAATCGGTTGTACTAACTAAATAAAAACACCAGTAATAGAAATTTATCAATTAATCAGAATTTGATATGACTTCTATACCCGACAAAACCATTCTAATTACCTGCATGTATAATAATAATGCGTTTACTTTTGAAAATTAGTTCTTTAACCCCTTTTTTATTTTTATCAAGCCAAGCCTTTTGTGTGAGAAGTATGAACATATGATTCATCCATGTATACAATTGTTTTTTTCCGACAGCTCTTAAAGCCTGTATTTTCTTAATATATTCAACTCTTTTTAGGCGTACAGCAGATTTTTCTGCAAGGAGAGTTCTTCAAGGTATCTGCACATCCTTGGAAACCAATAGCGTCCATTAGTTTAATTTAAAGACTTTACAGTAGGAACTTCCTTAAATCTTAAATGAAAGTCGTATACCATGTTTCTAATCACACTGTTATTAAAACTAGAAAGTTTTGATTCTTTTTTCTTAGGTGTTTTAAATGCAGACCTCCAATTGTTTTCTTTGTCCTTTATTAAATTTTGCAGAAATCATCTGGATATGCTTGTGGCTTTGACCATGCGGTCTTGAACTTTAATAAATATCCATTTTCAGACTTTTTAATAACATAAGCTTCTGTTAAAAAGTACAGGTACACGTTGTACCCCTCGTACACGTTGACCACTTAGAGGTTGACCTTTTTTTTTAATTGGTATCCATTCCATAATACGTTGAAAATTATTTGGGAATAAATTAAGTACCTGTAATCAAATAAGGTAATTTGGCGTATTACAGCTCTATACAATTCTTAATACTGAAATATTGCGTGCTGTCACTTCCATAACAGTCGGTTAAATTCGTAAACACGAGATATATCGAGGCGCGTAATTTAAATAGTATATTATGTGTTCTATGTGCCTAATGTGTCAATAAGCTTTTCCACGTATTAGGGATTATACCTATACGACCGTTCAGGGCGGAGGTCATCAACAAGCATTGTAGCTTGCCCACAAAAAAAAGGAGGGGCAGCTTAAGTTTTCGTCTCGTTCGCTTTAGAAACATCCTCTAGGGAAATCTGCATTGTTTATTTCTTCTCGATAATATTTTCATCAGAAAAATATGAAGCGGTGTATTAAAACACAAAAACCCGAGTTCAAAAAATGTTTATTATGACATACACTATAATTTGAAATGAAATGAAATGAAATGAAAT
>NJDC01000170.1:72502-83453 GCA_002245475.1 Calephelis virginiensis
CTAGCGTAGAAATATCAATTTAAATTAATTTCATTTCGCACATCATTAGACGGTGGCTAAACTTACAGAGGTCTTGTGTCCGTTTGTTGATTGCTGCGTACATATTATTTAAAAGTATATTTTAACGAATAAGCTTGGTCATGCATATTCATTCGTTATTAGCGAGAATAAGGTCTGTTGAACTTTTATTTAGAATGTTGACATATTTCACGTTATATTATATACTATTATTACTATTGATACGCCTTAAAACGGCGGTCTTACGTACTTATAACAGTGACACGTAATGGGTACATATAACATGAATGGCGTTCTTATAATATGCTTAGTACTTATAATGTGTAATTCGTACTTATAATTTGTAATGCGTACTTATGTAACTAGCAGTACGAGTATTACAACTCAGACGTTATAATTTGAGATATTTCTATAAAAATTCTACAATTCTTGTCATGTGATGAACTAATAACGAAGGATCAATAAACTCGACTCATTGAATAAATTTAACCCCAAATTGATTTTTTATAAGTCTATTTTTAAATTAAAAAAAAATTTGATGTCGCTTACGTTAAGCTACATAAATTATGAGTAGTTGTCAAGATCCAGTTTGTGACTTACGTCAAGCACGCGTTTTATTGCGTGGATTTAATTTAATCGATAAAAAACTTACTACCTTATAGTAAGTTTTTTGTCATTTAAAAAAATGTAGCATATAAGTATGACATTTTTATAACATTTTTGTACTAATATAATTAAATAATTACTTACGGCAGTACTTGTGCTTAGCGTGAGAACTTCTTAGATATTTGGATATACCTTTAATATTTTTTATTATCAGTTTAAATTGCCTTAAGGCCCCATACTTAGTCAGCCAGAAGAGCTAATCAGCGCACTCCCCCGTTCCATGATTACTATGAAATATTGCGGTCTAAAGTAAATGTCTTAAGCGCCAAATCACTATTTTTGACACTATAAAAGTTCTTTGAAAAAAAATATAAAAACTGAAACAGTTATCTTTTAGGTATAATACTTATCTATGTTTATGTTAAATCTGGTGTCGATATTTTCATAATTGAAGTAGACAGGTGGATTTTGGTTAACTTTTTGATTTTTTTCTATCGAGCAAAGTAAAATGAATCGTGTTTTGGATACACTAGTCTTATAAAGCATATTAATGTTAATCTTGTGTATTTTTGTCGCCAAGATCCATAATTGCTTTGTATGAAAAAAAAACAGTATATTGCTGACGTATTTTAGCATACATGGCCCCTTAATAAACATAATTGTTCTATAATATATGTGTTCATCGTCTAACTCCTCCTAAAAGGCTGAAACGAATTGGTTAAAATTTTGTAGAAACTCAAGTTCAAACTAAACTCAAACCAACAATTTATTAAACCAAAATAAAACAGTGTACTTGCCATGTATTTGTAAAGATATTGATGTCAAGCATAGTATTTTTATTTTACATAATACCAATTAAATAGTACCATCTAGAAAATTACAAAAAAATAAACACATTTAAAAAAGATGTTAACATATTTGTAAACATTCATTTAAACTGATGAATCTTCTAAAAAACATATAAATATTTAAATGGGTTTCTGAATGGTTTGAATACACGATAATTGAACTCAGCTAAATGTATCGCTACAAAGTTCGCCAGATCATTTAGTTACTTATAATTATTTATTACCGTTATTTTAAGGGACCCTAAATTATAAAAAAAAATTAAGATTATCTAATTACAATCCTTCTTAAATAATTTCAACTTTTTAGCCAGACGTTCAGGATTTTAACGCTTCAGTGAAACTTGTGACTTCCAAGCACCAGTAAATCTTAAAACGTAATCCGTAAGTTTAACCATTGGTGGTCTGCTAAAAAGTAACAGAGCGTTACCCATATTTTCAAAAAATGTTCAGAGTTAACTGTCGAAAATGAGCAATCGTTGTTAGCAATCTTACTAATGCTACAAAATACTACCATCCGTTATCAAAACTACTCGTTTTTTGAATATAAGAACCGGTCACTAATTTTAATTTTGTTTTTTCATTTGAGACATTTCGTGACAAGTAATAGTTTACCACATAAAGGAAAAGCCAGAAAGAGCACTTATGGACATCGACCCAACACGACATCACCATTCTAACTTTTTTGTAATTCGATTAGATTGGCTAGTTATATTCATATAAAAAAAACTTAAAACCCAATAAGCAGAACAAACTACACTTACGTCTCGTTTTGGTAAAAAAGGAACACTTTAATTGTAATTTGCAGTTCAGTTTTGATTTAAAAATATTGGACTTGAAATAAATCCAAAGATTTATTGAAATATATTTTTGAATTGTTATCAAATGATGGATAAGTTCTTTATGACATAACATTATAATTATTAAAGATTGACTTAAATAGTAGGATAGTGGCGATCTCCTATGTCAGCAAATTCTGCCTATCGTGGTATTCAAAAATTAAAATAGAAACGAACCCTAAACTAGAATTGTAGAAGTGTGATTCTTGTATGTGTGATGACTCTCCGCGTGTATAGCAGGCATTAGAGTTTGATCAGGTGCTTTCTATGAATCCCTGATATATGATATATTTGTGCTATGTAAACAAAAAATACAATTGCAACCAATACGTGTTCTATGGTAGGTACTGACCATGGACCTATGCCATGAACAGTATTTGTATGACTCTATCTAAAATCGTATTCAGACATTATCGGTATTAAAATGTTTCTATTTAACGATTTTTCTATCTTAAAACTATCGTCTCAAGAATTAGCTACTTATACACGACATAAAATTTATATGTAGGATTAACTATTAAATATATTTTAATTTGTTAATGTTTTTCATAAATTTTTTAGATTTTTCCGAATAATGTGTCTATTGTTATATATCATGTGACAGAATGTAATTAAAATTTTAAAATAGCGAATTAAGTCACTAGAAACGATTACAATGGCCTCACGTGTCAGGTGCCAAAACTAGTTACAGGCATGGCAGGTTTTTGCGTAAAACTTTACTTACAATGAAAACTAGTTAAGTATCTTTATTATGAGATACGTTCACACTGGTTAATTATCACTTCAAAGAAAAATACTACAACGTGATGTTAAGATCGTAAGTAAATTATAATAATTAAGTTTTGACAAAGTAGTATTATATTTTCCTGAAAATAGAAAACTGACGGATATATTTAGGAAATGCAGATGCAAAGATATTTTTGTTTGTTTTGCAAAGGAAAGTTGAATGTTAACTAAAATAAGGAAGTTTCATGAAATTGCCGCATTTTAACAAAATATTTGATACAATTTAAAATTTATAGTCTTTCCTCCTTTTTATTTTCAAATTTGATAAATTGTTACATTTTAATGTTTTGTCCAGTCTTATTTAGTATTAGAATCAGAATCAGAATAATCTTTATTCACTTTAACCATACAAGTGGTATTTGTGCGCGTCCACATTTTTTTAAAAACTACCACCGGATCGGAATTGCGGCCACACACTAAGAAGATCCGACGAAAGAAACTCAGCGGACTTGTCTTTTTTTCAATAATAATAATAATTACAATACTCTATAGTATAAACTAGATTAAAAATATAAATTACAATCTTACTTTAACTTAAATAAAAGGTACAACAAATCACATTACAAATTTTAGTGAGAGATTGAAAACTCTATCCCCAAGCATGTTCATCTTCCAAATACTCTGAGACCGTATATTAGCCTTTTTGACATAGTTTTGCTTTTATACATTTTTTAAACTTATTTAAAGGTAGATCTCTAATACCAATGGGCAACTTATTGTAGAAACATACACATTGACCCAAAAAGGATTTACTAATTTTATGGAGACGAGTTTTGTATACGGCTAGATTATTTTTATTCCTCGTATTAATGTCATGAACATCACATTTTTTTGTAAACATACATAGATTTTTTTAACATACATTAAATTCTCATAAATGTATTGAGAACTGAAGGTTAATTAAAATGGGGTATGTCCTGAAAAATGTAAATGAGCTAAAATATGAAAATGCACAATACAAAATGACACAATCGAAGTAAACGTGAACACTTGTAAATGTGAATACTTTTGGCACAAATATAAGCATTCTTACTAACACCAATCGACTAGTTCAACAGTCTACTTAGAAAATGCATTGGCTATGGGCTATTTTCATAGAAATTGTCATGTTTCACATTCAATGACAATAGTCAAACTTTCTTCAATGTTTATTTTGTGTAAACAGCCAAAAATCTTTATTTGAATTTAAAAACAAAGAAAACTTCTCTCTAGTTCTAAGACTGTTTTGTATTAAATGGCCAAACTTATGACAATTTTTATTGTTTATATAGTGTAATTATTATTATTAACAAAAACATTTTTGATGTTACTTTTTATGTATCGTCTTCCAACTTCCGTATTTTCTGATTTGTATTGTTCCTTAAAATATATGTATTTCATTTGTTGTCTGTTAATGATATTACAAGTGCCAAATATGTTTTATGATTGACAATATTTCGTAGGTTTAAGTTTTGTTTTGAAGAAAGAAGTATAGTAACTTTAATTCGATTAAATGTTTATGTTAACATATATGGGTAATCGATATAATTTTTTTATTATTTTAACAAATCTTAACTAACTTTTTATTAATTGTACTTGTATTTTTAGACGATTGTGATTTTAGACGATTATAGTAACAAAATTGGTTGGTAGCTGCTCTCTCACATATCAAATAAAAGGAAAAACTTTCATAAAATGTATCTTTTGTAGAATTTTTTAAAATAGTTATAGACATACATACATACTTTTATGTCTTATTACTATATTACTGAAACTGCTAAAATAGATTTGTAACATGAATAGCCATGTGTATTTTGTTTTCGTGTCCTTAAAATGAAATATCTTCTGCAAAAGAAACTCTTTCGAATGTTATATTTAACAATAGTTAATCTTTAATCGTAGCTTTAACATATCTAAAGATATTTGCGTTTCCAAATTTTAGAAGACACAGGTATTTTACTAAAATAGGAAAAACTGTCCTTGAACGATCTTAATTACATGAAAGTATGCTGAAATAATAAATGATCGTTTGCCACAGCGCCACCTACTTAAAACCTGTACCTAATTAAAATTTGTTTAAGTTTTTCAACAGTACTTTTTAATTACTTTGCACCGAAATTTCTATTTTGTAGTTAGTTGCTCTTTCTTTCCAAGTGATCATTATTATTAGTTACTTATTATGATGTGTAATATATACACATATATTATATTTTAATTAGTGGTGACATCCGATTTTTTGTTTTACAAAGACTCAACTGCACTATAATTTTTAATTAAATATTGAAAATGTTTATTTTACGCTTATGACAAAATGTTATGCTAATATGAACCAAGCATATATACGATGGAAGTAATGAGACAAACAGTTTTCTTGCCCAACGATTTTAAACGGAAGATTTAATTAAGTATGAAAATAGTTGGACATTCAATTTGTCTAGCCATGATTTCGGTGAGATATGGAGGGAGACTTAGTGCAAGCGATCGTTTGGTTCTGTTGAAAAACAAATGAAAGTATACTTACTAAATTTGTAATGAAAATGCCGGATTATTATAGCTATTTTTGAGTTTAGTATCTAATTGACTAATTTTATGAGATTCCATTGATGAGATATTTAATGAATAAGTGTTGATGGACACTAATTTATATAAAGGGTTACATTTAAAGGACCTGCCAAATTTTGAAAGATGGGTCTGAATTAATAACACTTTGGAACAAAAAATATAGTAGAGGAGACCGTGGGAGATCGACCTTCACCGATCTGATAACCAGATGAGACATATTTTTATTCGAATATAATCTATAAACAAATATGCCTATAATTACTTGCCTATCTGAAAGTGCTCATGGCTATTTTTAATTAAATTAACTTTAATCGGTATTTTTTTCATCACTTTCATTCTTTTGATAACCAAATGAATTTTATTTCACTGTTAGTTTTTAACACACAAAAGAAGCCTTCCCTACCTATTTTTGTGTAATATACCTGGCAAACAGATGTAAACAGGTATGTCAATATAGGTGACTCCCTCGTTCTGCTAACTCATCGAAAGTTATATCAAAGTTTAGATTATTTTATTACAAAATCAGTCATATAGATTTGCCTGCAAAATATCATACTTAAAGCATACATAATTTCATTGAAAATAGCCATGAACACTTTCAGATAGGCAAGTAATTATAGGCATATTTGTTTATAAATTATGTTTGATGAATAATATGTCTCAACTGTTTATCAGATCGGTGAAGGTCGATCTCCCACCGGCTCTTAGACTAATACAACACGAAAAGATATGACGTAAACACATCATACAGCTAATTCCTGCCAACTGCATGCGCAACTTGATGACGTCATGGCTCGTAGTAGGTACGATTAGCATGACAGCATTAAAAGTCTCATATCTCTTCAATCAACTTAGAATTTAATCTCCAGTTTGGCTGTAGTTGTTTTAGTTTATAAAAAGATCATTTGCACTGAGTTTTCACATACCGACGATATTATAACAATTTAAGGTTTTCAAATTGTATTTACATTAGACGAAGAGTGTGATTTATGTCACCTGGCTTCATTATACTATAGTTCATTAGACAATTATTTAACATACGTATTTTTATTTTAGCACTTGCCCTGTGCTTGGGATAATTTTTCTATAAATTTTAAAGAAAGAAAAAATTCAATAGGACATAACTACCCGCGTTAACGGGTTAGAAAGGAATTAAAAATTTCGCCACGGGACTTGAATCCTCAGTAGCTCAATTGGTTAGAGCATTCGTCGGCTTGAGACGAAAGGTTACAGGTTCAAATCCTGTCTGGGGCGAAATTTTTTCTTTCTTTAAAATTTATAGAAAAATTATTTAACATAAACTAACACATGGTTTTTTACAACACTATCGTCTATCGTATGGATCATTTGGTGTTAAACTCACTTTGGTTGAAGCTATACATGCGCTCGTATCATGAGTCACCGCATACGATTTTTGTGTATCCCTTAATGTTAGTTATGTTAAAATTATTTATGTTGCTAGATGCTCCTCAAGAAGAAGATAAACTAAAGTCGTACGCGATGTTTCGTATATGAAAAGCTAAGAGGCACGTGTCTTATTGCGAAAAAACTCGACATATCTCAACTATTAAACATGCAATGTCACATTCTGCCAAAAGTATGTTTTTTTTATGTGTAATGATAAATTTATGACGAGCTATGTAGCCTAAATACAAATTGGCATCTCTATGAAACTTAATGTTAGTGTACAACTATGTACTACACACATAGAAAGTGGGTTTGTATGTTTTTGTTAACATACTAAAGTGATTTTGTATGTTTTTTTAACTGTGTGATGTACATAAATGTTTGTAACTGAAATATAAGCTGTATTTTATGAATTATGTACCTATTGAACCTACTTTTAGTGGAGCATTTTATAAACGATATTGTATAAGTGTACTTATTGGTTACCATTTCTGTTTTTTATTTATGTGCCTTTGATTCTAACGTTTTTAAAACATCTGGATATTAGTTTTATGCAAGACATTTGTAACCAACTATAAAAAAGGAGGAGGTTCTCAATTCTACTGTAATTCTCCTTTTTTAATTCTTCTGTATTTTTTTGTATGTTTGTTACGCGAGCACTCAGTAGCCAACCAATTTTTATTATGATATTGGAAGACAAACAAGCAGACCGAGATTCTGATGGTAAGAAATTCACATCGCCTAGAGACACCAAAGGTGGTAATGGTGCGTTGTCAACCTGAGCATCCCGACCTCATAGGCTTCTAGCAAAAGTAAGTTTACCGGATACCTCATCCTCTGAGCCGGAACGCGTCAACGACAAGCACTGACGTTACGGCGGCAGGAATAGGTATGACGGTGGTACCAATCCGGGCGAGTCGCTGCGAAACTACCACCTAGTCAGATGTCACGGTGTTAGTGACGGTAAGCCTATGCTAGCCTTTTACGAGCTGCCTGGCAGATGAGAATGCAGATGGTCTTTTCTGAAAAGGAGCCCGGACCAACATGGGGAATAATTTGTTGGTTCTTTTTTAGAAAGGTCATGATTCCGAGGTGGTCCGTAATTTTATCAGCCTAGTGGTTATTGAGTTATGCTTAATAATGCATACATATTTTACGACATCATCGGGTCAAGATAATGATAAGTGAAAAATTTAAGTAGGATGTGATAAAATTTATGTGGAACCATGTCGGAACCATTTGCTAATTTTCAAAAAAAAATAATTATCAAATCGCGACGTGTTACCTTCACGCCCGTATCCCCGAAGAGGTAGGCAGAGGCAAAACCAGGGCACCTACAACTAGTCAGACACTAAGTCCCACAATGTGATAGGTGGCAAACCTATCGCCAACCGTGAACATATCCAATCCAAGCAACTTTTTTTTAATAGAAAATTTTAAAAACCAAATTCTCTTTTTGTCGCTTGAACCGACAAACTCAAGGCCAACACCTGAACCGCTAGACCACAGAGGAGGATTTATATAAGATAATAAATAATCGGGCAGAGGGCAGTAGTAGAAAATAGTAGGTAATTAATCGGATGTAGGACGTGTGTGTGTTTTTTGACATGAGAGGTCGGCGAATAAACACTGCACACCTTATGGCCTTTAGACAGTAGCGGTTTTAGTAATAGCAGCGCCCAGGGCGTAATTTATACGGCGCCCCCTACATGCTAATAAAACCATACTAAAAGGTAAATAATATATAGCGTACAGGATATTACGCCCCTTTACATCTTGCCGCCCTGGGCGGTTGCCCAACCTCGCCAACCCAAGCGCCGTCCCTGCCTATAGAAACCATAGATGTTACAGGTGCGTCGATGTCCTAAGACCGGAATTGAAGGCCTATCATACCTTCCAGACCGGAACATGATATTATAGCAGCAGGAATAGGTAGGGCGGTAGATCCCACCCCGGGCAAGTTGCTGCACAGCACTCTAACATAAGTGGAATTTGCAGGGTGCTGCACCATTGCAATCAGTAAGTTCTATTTTTCTGTCAGATAAAGTCGGTAGATACTATCAGACGCGGACAGCAACCCCAACTGATCAGTCGTCATTTTATGGGCTGTATTTATAACTAGAAAAAATAAGGAACCCGACTAAAACTTTCATAATGTAACACAAGGTGTAAGAAAGTTAGCTTTAAAATGTCTTTCATCTTATGCGCTGCGTAAACCATTAATGATACAATTAAATTATGTTATTAGTTATCACGTAAACCTAATATTTTTTTCTCTACATGTAAATAAAAAGTAATTGTCGTAATGTAGGTGCTGTACGAACATAGAACGTAAAGTAGTATCTTCACGCCCATATCCCTGAAGATGCAGGCAGAGGTACAACCAAGGCACCCACGACTAGCCGAAGATACTAAGTCCCACAATGTGATAGGTGGCAAGCCTATCGCCAACCGGAAAAATCCAATTTTCTTTTTGTTGGCCGACCCGGGATTCGAACCCGGGACCTCATGCAGTCAAGTCCAACACCCGGACCGCTAGACCACAGAGGCGATAACATAGAACGTCTGTCATCAAATGTCTTATTTTTTTTATGGATAGATACACTAACTACAAAGTGGATAGATTTGATTGTTAGTTTGTTCGTATTGAAAATTCTTTTACCATTGGAAGCCAGAATTATCCCTAATGAACATAGGTTACTTTTCACAGCGGGATAGTGCGTCATTCCCACGGGACAACGGGTAATGGGACACCGGGTAGTAAAAATTGTCCTTCCGTACTTATTTCACATAACTTCTAAATGGCTGAACCTACTGGGTTGAAATTGTATACAGTTATTTCGATTGTTTCCTGTATGACTTAAAATATAATTAGACCCGGTAGGTGGAGCTGCTGTCGGTATGTCATCTACACTATTATGTTAAAGAAGAAAGATTTGATTACATAAGTGTTAATTTTTATTTAATAATCTACGAAATTACTGGACCGAATTGAAAAAATCTTTTACAATTAGAAGTAGATATTATCGCTGATGAACATAGGCTACATTATTTCTATGAAAAATTAGAAGTTGGTCCACCCGTGCGAAACCGGGACGGGCTAGTTGTGTATTTAAATAACTAAAAATGTTAATAATACGCTACGACTTAAGTTTAAAATCTTAGGATCTACTATGAGTGCTATCTGATACAAAAATCGATGCAAAATTTAGATATAAGTAAATCATATGCAAAGTTATTAACACTTTTGTTGCTGATGGCACCTACCTATCCACCTACATCGTAATTGTCAAATCAAGGTTCCTAATTTAGCACGCGTTCGGCATTTGAAGGGATTAACTTAAGTTTGTTGGTTTCCCGGCTTTTCACAGTTCAATAGGTATTTAGACTGCTTTCGTGTAACTCGATATACTCAGGTACATAATCATTATCATTTAATATCCTGCTTATTCCTCACTTTACCATTTATCATCCTATTAATATTATAAATGCGAAAGTTTGTAAGTATGGATGTATGGATGTTTGTTTCTCTTTCACGCTCGAATGGCTGAACGGATTTGTCTGAAATTTGGAAGACAGATAGATTGTGACCTGGATTAACATATAGGCTATTTTTAATCCCGATCGCACACCGAATTTCTGTGAAAACGCGGGCGAAGCTGCAGGTAGCAGCTAGTTAAGCAATAATGTTTTAAGGCCGTCATGTTATTTTTTTAATGTCACATTTTTAGGAATGGAGACGAATCCAAAGGTTATATCAACGACTTATGAGTTTGTCTACACGGTATCCAGGCAAGTCAGGGCGTTTCATGCGCGTAGATATGAGATAGGGTTATTTCGCCAGTTCGTGTCCACTTTGTGGAGTTTGCAGGTTTGAGGAAAACTAATATTAAATGTTCTAAATCTAGT
>NJDC01000170.1:88982-101015 GCA_002245475.1 Calephelis virginiensis
TCGAAAGTGTCGAAATGTGGTTGCTGTTTACCTTTATGATTTTGTAAGGCCCATTCCAGATAGGCGATAGCGCTTTTCTAAGTCTAAGGTAATTCTTTAGGTATACATAATCCCTGATTTAATATGGCGGTGGTAGTTTAGTCCTCTTCTTTTAAGAAGAATTTAATGTAATTTTTATCTGTGATATATATTCTAATGCTTTGGCTCTGGTGTATTGAAATCTGTGTCTTAGAATTTTATGTCATCTGTGTAAGTCACGTTAGGATTCCACGTCACGTAAAATTAAAGTTCAATGAATTGTTGTAGGTCTAATGCATTAAGATATAGTGTAATGGGCTTAAGTGATGTTGGTATTTATGTAGGGTCGTCTTCTCTAGGGTTCGTAAGATTTAGAATAGATTTTGTTGAAGGAACTGGTGCAGGATTTGAAGTTGGATTTCCTGTGATTAGCTTTTGATCATCAAAAGTGAATGATTAAGGTGACGATAATTGCTTCAGAGAGTCCTTTAGAGGGTTATAAACTTCTTCGTCAACGTTTGGTAGTAATGAGTCTTGAATAGGTTTGGTTCTTTTAAGGGTCACGAGAAAGAGAGATAAAGCGTCTACATTTGTTTTAATTTTGACTTTTTACTGAATAATGTCGTAGTCAACCTCCTCTAGTTTAAGGCGTCACTCCACCAACCTAGGGCCATGGACTTTGCAATTAAATAGTAATTGTAGTAGTTTATGGTCAGTGAGGATAGTGAAACTGTGGCTTTTTATGTATGGACGGAAAGCTTTGATTCCGAAAACAATAGCTAAACACTATTTCTCAGTTACGTTGTAGTTGCATTCTGCTTTATTCAGCTTGCGTGATACATGTGCAATAGGGTCTTCAGATAGTATCGCGGAGTCGGCGTATTTTGAGTTGGGTTTAGAAAATTCAGAAAAGCTAGAATTGGTAATGTTATTAATTTGTTTTGGAGTTTTTCGAAGGCATGTTGTTCATTTTTTCAGTTAAAGGGTGCAACTTTCTTGAGTAAGTTAGTCAATGCCTGTTATTGTTATGCTATAATACGAAAAAAGACCTAGAAAAGATTTCGTATCTTTAGCGCACTTTGGTCTTTTCTGGGTTAAATCAAACTCTCATTTTTCCGGTTGAAGTTTCAAATTATAACTACGAAGTCAAGAAAGATTTTTTATATGAGTAAACTATGATATCATCAAGGTAGACGAAACAGTGTAAGCCCTAAAGACCTGAGAGACATGTATTGTATGATAAGTTGATGGGACATTTTTGAGCCCGAATGGCATCTGAGTAAATTAAAATGACCTTGGGGCACTGGCAATGTTGTCTTCAGGGCATTACGAGTATCATCAGCAACTTTGATGGAAACCAGAAGTTAGGTATGGAGTGGTAAAATTTAACCTTCTATTTAATCGATTACGATTCTCCATTTAAGTTCCCCCGATGCATCGATTTTTTTGCAACTGTCCAAAGCGACGATGACCATGGTGAGCTAAAAGGTTTGATGATGTCTTTGGTAAGCATATTATTGATTTGTTTTTCCACTTCCTTCTTGTGACACTCTGGGAATCCGTAGGATTTTGTTTAGATAGGGACGTCTGAATTATTGCTCAGTCACTGAGGTATAACTGAATTGTTCATTTAACAAGTAGAAAATGTCAGAGAAATTTGATCAAATATCAAAAAGGGCGTCAACTTTTCTTTGTCGAGATACGACACTTTTAGTTATTTCAAGACTTCACGTGTTCTATTGACTACGTTAGTGGAAGATGATGATAAATTACTATATGTTTCGTATATGTTATTATCTAAGGGTTCGATATATAAAGCATTTTGGAAACTCAGTCGATTATGGTCTCAGTGCGATCGTGTATTGTATATACCGGTTCACAAAAATCTCTAATAGGGGTCAAACTGCCGTGTTTGCCTCGAAGGTTTTTAAGTTCGCTCGCCTTGTTTGCCGCTTTGTTGTATCTGTTTTAACCTGCCATTTACGTGTGGATATTCTCTGGGTTCCCGCCCCATCCCCCAAAAGTTATGTTGGACTCAAAAAAAGTATCTTCACGCCCATATCCCCGAAGAGGTAGGCAGAGGCACAACCAGGGCACCCACGAATAGCCGAAGACACTAAGTCCAACAATGTGATATGTGGCAAGCCTATCGCCAACCGGGCACATATCCAATCACGAGCAACATTTTTTTTTATTAGAAAATTGGATAACCCAACTTTTCTTTTTGTGTCGAAGGTTTCGGACCCTGGACCTCATGCAGTCAAGTCCAACACCTGAACCGCTAGACCACAGAGGACTCGTACCGAATAAAACCATTTCTTCTCCTTCGCCAGGTACCGCGTCTGTGGAATCGTTTTCACAAACACCCACTGTCCCCTGAATAGTCTATTAATATAGACTATCCTGCGCCGTTGTTTTACGAGAAACCTAGGATCGTCTCAAACTAAGGCACTCACAGTCTGCTATAATTAGACTAACAGAGCTCACTCAACGTGAGGCACAATTCTATCTTGGTACAATTACTTGTTCTTTGGCAGCAGTGAAGGCCTACTAAACCTTATTTAACTTTTCAGTTCTAATTTTTTAAATTAAAGATCAGACGCGTCAGAGTTTCTCTTATTATTATCATATAAGTTGCTTTGTGAAAAACAATATTACTTTATGATAACATATTCTAAGCAGTATTCCTTCTGAATAATACTCATATTATGTAAAGTTAATTGTTGCGTGTGATACCAATGTTGACATGTGACATTCAAATTTTTTGTTAAAGATATATGCCACTTAATTTTAAGTTTTTCTATGTTTAAGATCTAGAACAAGAAGGCAGTTAGTTCTTTTGATGATAATATTTAGGTACATAGTATAGGTATACTTTCTTTTCGTATATGTCAAAACAGTCCCAAACACCTATTAATATTTTCAAAAATTTTGACAGATGATGTTTTCTATATTCTCTGTGATTTAATGAAATTTAGCCTGAATAAAAAAAATAAAATTGTACTGTTTTGTGATTATAGCTGTCATTAATTGTACCTGATTTTATGAACATAATATATTTTTTGTGTTTTGAAGAGCAATAAACTTTATATTAAAAAAAACATTTATTACACTAGCATAAATATCTCTATGACTAGGTATATCACTATTATATGGCGAAGAGGCGGCCTTTGTGTCTCTTAGTTTTCAAATTTATTTTATATTTTTAAATGTATTTTATTCGTAAAAGTAGAAAAAGACGTGTATATATTTAATATGTATTTCTAAAACCAATGATCCATTCTAAAACTACAAAAAATCACATTGGAAAACATATGAGGTCGTCAATCCACTATCGCATATTTGATGCCCTTAGTGATATAATTATTCAAATATAAGCGGAACACTGCAATAATGTTATAACTCGTGTAAATGACGTCAATGAATAATGAAAAAAAGGCTTATTCATACTTTCATACTGACATAAATAAGACACTGTGTTTGTTTTCTTTCTTTCATGTCGCAACGAACTGATAATGGGAGGGGAGGGAAATTAGACCGCACGTCTGTGCCTGGCCTTAGAACCTATTATCGCCTTATCATTCTAATAATTATAATGGGTAGATTTTCGTTCTTTATGTAATTTATCATTCATCATAATCAGTTTTTGTGCTAGCGATTATTATTATTAGAACGAAACTAAAATATTTTATACATACTCACAGATATATTGTCTAAAGTTACCCTGAAAGTTGTTTAGTTTTTGACAAAGTTTTTGAAGTATTTTATCATGAAAGTTTTAGTATTCACATTCTATAAAAATGATCAACCTTAGTATACAGGTCTTTCTGAATTAGTGCACGAAATTGTGCATGGATGTTGTGAATATTTAACTAAATTTAAAAATTAAAAAAACTAAAAAAAATAAGTTAAATAAAATTAACCTTCATGTAAACAAATTACAGCACTTTAATCCCATCCTTTTACTTGCTCAAGTATAATGCCCCACACGCGACGTTTGGATAACAGCTGAGAGATAGCGTCGAAATCCGGTTTTTTAGCGACAGTAACTACATATATTTTACTTATTTTTACATGCCTTCCTTGCCAGGCAGCTCGTAAAAGGCGAGCATAGGCTCACCGTCACTAACACCGTGGCATCTGACTAGGTGGTTGAGTTTAGCAGCGACTCGCCCGGATTGGTAGCACCGCCTTACTTATTCCTGCCGCCATAACGTCATGACATGTTCCTGTTTGGAGGGTAAGGTAGCCGGAAAACTTATTTTTGCTTGAGGGCTAACATTACTGCCTTTGGTGTCTCTAGGCGGCGTGAATTTCTTACCACCAGGAAATCCATCTGCTTGTTTGCCTTCCAATATCATAAAAAAAACTTCAGGTACGTATTCTGAGTGCCCAGTTGAAATATTGATAACTAAAAGAATGATTATTGAATGAATGAATGAATCATTGATTGTGTATTTTTAAAAGTTATATTTTAATTTTTCCTCTTTTTTTTCATAAAAACTTCTTTTTTTTGTTAGTAGCAAAAATATATCTGAAATCGTGGTTTTCATTGTTTTAAATTTTAATTTGATTGAATAATATTGAAAGAAAACCAATATGTATTTACTAAGTCACCACACGTGACAAAATATAAACAGATTAAACTAAAATCTAATTGAAAAAGAATATACTCTTGACAACTACAAAGAAAAAGTAAACATCTCAGTGTTTAGGCATTGAGGCATGATGTACCTACCTCGGCATAGGTATTCAGTCTTCTCGATATTGAAAATTGATTAAGATCGCTATTGAGTAAGATAAAAACTTTTTAACTCACATACTCCGCAAAAAATAATCCGAATTCCGCACAAAAGTCAATTAAAGGATAGCGCCCACTGTTGACGGGGCGGAGCATGTCGAGTCGGGGCGCATCGCATTGCAAAGTACACTGAGGTGGACCGGGCCGCTTTGCATCTGCAGATTTCTGTTACTCCGCGTCAAAAAGGTGAGTAAAAAAATAGAAAGGCAATTCGGCGCTAAAATCGTGGATATGATACATTAGCGTTAAAATGTCATTAATGATCTATTCACAAAAATTATATTATGATCTTTGGTGACTGTAGGCCGCATCGGGCAACGTGCGCCGGATGCCTCGCGGAAATCCTCGCCAATGCGCCCGAAGCAGTGGGCGTTGCTCCATACAAAATGTATGAAAGCGATCTGGGCGGATTATTGCGTTGCGATGCACCCCATTCCGGCCCGTCCAAATGGGCGCTTTCCTTAATAAGGCAACCTCTCTAGCCCCGGTCTTGTGAAAATTAAGGTTGGCAGTTCAAAACAGGATCAAGGAGACAGCGGTCGCGATGGAACATCGACGGCTGTTAAAGGAAAATTTGATTTAAATTGCTTATCGCTTATAAAGCTTGTTATGATGTTGATAGTGGCTGAGAATATATTATTAAGCATATATTTATTATAAGACATCGAACAAGCATACGTCAGTAGTAAGAGAAAACCGTGGCATAAAGAGAATATAAATTTTATAGATACGCCAATGCATAAATATCGGATTAGGTTCCGGGATTAGGTATATATCCTAATCCAAAAATATTACGTTACCGTTCCACGGAATCCACCTAATCCCGTTCCCACAGACTACAAAATATTAAATCCAATACGTACCTAATCCGATACAAGGAATGTGAAACGCGAAAAATATTAGATCCAATAACTACCTAATCCGATACATCATACAAGGAACGTGGAACGCGCGTTCCAAAGTATTTGTCTGGCACTGATCTGTAGACTCCAGTTTGTCCAGTGTATTCAATTCATTACCTATCTATAGTGTTATATTATATAATATCTATTAATATAATTTGGTATATTTGGTTTTTACCCCCTCGAAGAAAATGGGGGTAATTATTAGTTTGGCGTGTCTGTGTGTCTCTTTGTGTGTGCGCGTTTTGGACTGTTTTTGATATGATTTTTTTTTGTCGGAAAGCTAATGTTTGAAGGTTATTGATTATTATTTTATTATTATATTTATATTTATTGCTTATTGTTACTTTTTGGAACGAAGTTCCTTATTGCTTACTGTTGTGAACGGGGGCTAGACGGAAAAAAATGACTCGAAAAGGTGTCGCGACACTTTTTGCTATTACTAAGCTGCGCGGCTGCGCTTGCTTGTAAGATGTGCGGCGTGCGCATGTTTCTCTGTCTGTCTCTCTCTATAAGAGATAAAGAGAGAGATAGAGATTGACAGAGATTGATAGAGATTGACGGAGTATACAGACAAATAATTTATGTATAGATACTAGTCTGTAATAAACTTATTAAGTTGCGGGGTGCTATTAAGATTTATTCAATCGTTTACTAACTTAAAATCACATTTTTATTAATTTCGAGACAATCGAGTATCTAGCCTTTGCTGCAATAATGAAGGACCTTAAAGTTATTTGGTAGATCAGAAGTAAGAACTTCGTTTAATAAATGTTTAGCTAAAGCAGAACCCCATTTACTCGACCGCCAATTATGTAAAACATAGAAACAAAATAAAATAAATGATAATCATAAAATATGGCTTGAAGAGTACAAGCGACATTTATTAAATGTGTCTATCAGTCCTTAATTATTTAACCAGTTACCGCAGGTCTCTTTATGGTGGGCTATGAATGGAACTACTACAGTTAAAGTACACAACACACATATTAATATATAAAAATATAAAAAAAAAAACTTTTCACTTCGTAACAAACCTCCCCCAAAATGGCTTGACTGATTCTTATGTTTAGAGTTACATTAGATTTCTAGTTGTTTTTTTATTAGTGATGTGTAGATAGCTACTAAAACTAAACTAGTAAATGTTTTCTTTCTTTCTTTTAAAAGCATCTCGGTCTATAGATCTGACAATAAGACTACTTTACACCAATAATAAGAGTGGGCGACAAAAAAAATTTAACAATATATTTTGTTTTATTATTAGCCATAACTCTAAACTTTCATTTTTCTACCGCCAACCCCTCTTTTTTAAAAGTGATATTAGTACTTAATTTAACCACTACCACCTTGTCGGATGTTACGGTGTTAGTGACGGTAAGCCTATGCTCGCCTTTTACGAGGTGCCTGGCAAGGAAGGCAGATGGTCTATTCTGCAATCTCTGCAAAGGAGCCCGGACCAACACGGAGAGTAATTATTTTTTAATCTACTAAGAAATGATTGTAATGGCAATGGCACTATGTTTGCCGAGTCAGTTAGTAGGTATACTATAAGAATTACAGGATACCGCGCAGCGATTTACCATCAAATAAGTGACAGTTGGCTGGTTTACATTTGATCCTACTACCCTTTACAATACGAATGTTTATGTACCTGGTCCAAACCGGTGACAAATCTGAATCTTCGAAATGATCCTACTTTAGCTTGTCCAAATTATTACTTACTTATCTTCACGCCATGTCCCATGAGAAGGCTGACTGTATCGAGTGCCGAATGTGAGTGTGGAAGGCCTGCAAGGTCTGCAAGATCTCTTTTCACACATACAAGCCAGTTTCGGAGAATCTGGATACCACCCTAGGATAAAATCCGATCAATTTGATCTTGGAATGTCAATGTAAATTATTATTATTATTCAAAACAACAAAAATGTTCACATTTTAACAAAATAATGTCGGCTAAGAATGCTAAATTGAGAAAAAATAAAGAAGTTAAGACCGCATGTATAGAATAGTCGAGGGGCTAGCATATACCTCTAACTGCAACGATCAAGCGCGAGGTTCGCATTCGATTCCCGACGGCGGCAGGTATAGTAAAGGTAAACCTGACTTCATTATAAAAAACTCACTTTTATATACTTAATTAATAAATTAATTTAAGAACCCTCAATTGTAAATATAAGTCAGGACATTTTTTTAATCTGCAATTCAGAAAATAGAGGAATAAATTAACAGTTTTTTTATGATCACGCTTCGTATTTTTAGAAAACTAGATAATGACATAAAATTTCTTGACGAGTGAGTTCATTTGCATACCTACATAAAAAATGTTTTGAGTTTTGGGCAATCAAGCTAACAAACCTGCTTCGATAGATGCTCAGTGACATTCTAGTCTAAGGAACGGATTGATTAGGTTTATTTGTTTTTCTGTTTAAATAAGTCTAAATAACTATGAACTATACCATGTGAATTTAAATATTTTACTAATTTCAAATGCCGATTTTGCTATTTTAATATTGCAGAGAAGTTTTAAACAAATTCGTCAGAATTTTTAAAATTTAAATTGAATTGCATTTGAATTGCAATTTCATTGCATATTTTAAAAAATGTTGTTCGTATGTGTTGTAGGGTATGTGAGCCTATTCGTGTCCACGCCTCAGTTAGCGTCCATTTCGCGGACACCGTTTAAAAAACTCTTAAAAATAAGTGTAACAACTTAGGGAAATTAAAAGTCGTTTCTGCCTATTATACAATATATTAGGAACATACATACACAGACAAAAGAACTGTTCGCATAATTTTTCCTGTTTAAAAAAAATAATTTTTCTTACCTATATAAAAAAGTTGTGTAAATATCTATCATTTTAGTAAAAAAATAATGAACTGGCGCGCGTTTCATATGTAATTTTTCAATGTTTTAAGTTTAATTAAAGATTTTATTCGTTCCTAGGCCTTGAAAATGATTAAAATAATAAAAATATTGATTATTTTGATTGATTATTTTATTTTTTAGAGTTAAAATGAGGTGGACGCGAACTGGTATACCAATATTACGAATTGGCCAGTTTGCGGTCAGGGTGGACGCAAACTTTCTATTTCTAACTTGATCCTTTATTTTAATGTAAAGAAATATTTCATAAGGATGGGGTTTTATTTTATTTTTACTATTATTATTATGCTTATTTAAATAGTCAATTTGCGTCCACTTAATTATGGTAATAGAAAAAGATATAGATGTCGAAATTTACCTGGACGCAAACTGGATGGACGGATTATAGTATATACCAGTTTGCGTCCACATGTTTATTTAAATACTAAATCTTACGTGACTGTTTTATAAAATGTAATCAGACAGTTATAGATAGGTGGTAGTCGGTAGAGTGCATTGTATCATCCCATCGGGACTAGTACCCACCATCGCTCCGGAAGGGAACAAGCGCATTGAACTTTTTCTGCCTTCTTCCACTCAACACACAAGCAGCTGTATGATAAATTTTAAATACATAAAGACAATTATGAAAGTATATTCAGGCTCGTATTCCACAAAGAACTTGACAAAGATGTAACTAGGGCACGCACGATTAGCCTAAGATACTAAGTTCCACAATGCGATAGGTGGCAAACCTATTGCCAGCCGGGCACTTGTTCTATCCCGGATGACGATGTTTTCATTAGAAAATAATAAAGATAAAGAGCATTTCAAGAATGAAAGAGGGAACAGGATAAGTAATAATAGTTAGGAAAAAAATTGAAGTAAACTAAAAATTTTTGTGAAATGGACATGCTTGATGTGAAATCTATAAAAGAAAATTTACTTACTACCATCTTTTCAAATTTACGTATCCACCAAAATCTACTAAATATTTTTAAATGTCTGTATTCTAGAATTAAGATATTTTGAATAAAAACAGAAAAATTATATGACCTAGTGGTGACCTGTCTGATATAAGCAATCGATGATGTAATTTTGGGCTCCAAATCATCTGAGCTGCAAACAGTAATGAACTAATGAATGTTGATTGGAAAGAAAAAGGCGTATCTACATTTGAATATGAAATGAAACCAAAATAGCATATGAAAGAGATGTAGCCAGAACGTATTTAAGAGTTTTAGTAGACGTAGTAGTGCTGGAATAAACAAATGAGTTTGTTTGTCCAGGTAGTGCTTTTAGCAGGGGTAGATAGTTTGACATCATTTGTAGCAGTGAGATCCGAGAAAGAGTGGGATTAAAAAAGTGTTGGTACAATAATGAGTAAGGGCATGTTCAGTTGGTTCATTCATGTTGTGAGAATGGCAGATGAAAGATTGCCAGCACAGACATATATTGCGAAAGTGGATAGATGTATTTAGTTACCTGGGAAGACCTAAGTTGACTTTCCAAAGTCAATTTTAACCCACGGCCAACTCTTGTCAGCACAATCTCCACGACCAGCTTATTATTGTATGAAAAAAGTAATTATTGTGAGGGAGCTAGTAACACTTGTTACTCGATATTCTCTGCCAACCCAGCAAGGGACTAGGCGGGAACATATGTTTTTTATACAGTAATAGTTGAAACCCAATGTTTCTTTCAAATTTCTTAATAAAATCTCCCCTTAGCCCCTTTATAAGTTGGTGGACGCTAACTGGTCCATGGGTGGACGCGATCTGGAAATTGTGGACGCGAACTGGGTAAATCGCCTTATTTCGGTTATTTTATTAATTAAAAAATAATCACTAGACATTTTGGCTAAAACTTAGCTTCATCCTAAAATAGACTGTACTACGGATAGGTAACAATATCAGTTAATTCAAAACTAGATCCAGAACATTTTTATATTTTACCTCAAACCTGCAAACTACACTAAGTGGACGCGATCAGGCGCAACGACCATATGTAGAATATTTCAATTTAAAAACAAAACACCTATAATATGTCGAACTTGTATTTCGTGTCACATATTTATTTATTGAAAACTAATGCAGACAAATAAAATATTGTGCTAACAATAATAGTATTACGACCCGGAAAATTCATTCAGATAATAAATTATAAAATGAGAATGATTAAATTAACGTTTTTGTTTTAAACTTATTTTTTTTGTATTAAAAATTGTAGAAAAAGATGCTAACATATTTATTACTCATATTAAAACTATGGAAAAATGAATCCTGTAGTTTAAAGATATTTAAAAAAAGCTACTAAAAGATGCATCAAAACCCATTTTTAGCATTTTCAGAATATGGCACTGGTATGTTTATACTTTATATTCCAAGGAAGTTTATACGATATTTGCTATCACGCTCACTAAAGGTGTTGCATTCAGGATTGGCAGAGAGCATTGAGTGGCAAGGGAGCAAAGTTCGCCGGGTCAGCTAGTATTAAATTATTAATTTAAAAATTAAACGATTGGCTCCTACGCTACGCTAGTTTTAAATCAATAATCAAATTTACTTACGTGTGAAGTGTCTACCACATTAATTTTAATTTCAGGCAACACACCGATGTTTTATATAAGCTTTATCTAAATAAAGAAGTACTTGTAAAAACAAAAGACATTTTAACCAAGATTTGTCACATCAAAATCCACATCCCAAGTAATTATTTAAAAAAAGTATGTTCACGCCCATATCCCCGACCCAGGGTACCCACGACTAGCCGAACATACAAAGTCCCACAATTAGAAAGGTAGCAAGCCTATCGCCAACCGGGCACATATCCTATCCCGAGCAACATTTTTTTATTAGAAAATTCGAAAAACTCAATTTTCTTTTATTGCCCGACCCGGGATTCGAACAACTACCGCTAGACCACAGAGGAGATATTTAATATTGACCTAAAGTTTAATGAACAAAAATAAAACAAACTATACAATATTACGAGTAGGGGAGGCCGGGGTTGGAAGTGACAGGGGTAGGTTGTTACAGGGGCATTGGTCGCGAAACAGAGAACGCAATACTGACGTTAAAAAGAGACAAATACTCCCGCCGCTGCCCGCTCATACGCCGCGAGGAGCCAGTGCCGCTAGTGTGTTTGTGAGAGGAGCCCGCGCGTGGTGTTATTAAAATCAAAGGTTAGTAAAATTTTACATTTTTCGTAATATTAGTTTATAATCTATGTTATATATAGTCAGAGATGTCCATGTTGTGATTTTGAGGCCCTAATGTTTTCGCTTTGCAAATAATCTACGTTTATACTGATAAGTTCATAGTTGTTTTTACTGCATAACCTTAAAATGTCAGATTTGGTGTTGGGGCTAAAAGTTACATTTGCTCGGGGCAGGTTGTGATATGTCACTACCTGCCCCGTAGTGCTTGTTGCCGACTGATATAATTTGT
>NJDC01000170.1:114619-125708 GCA_002245475.1 Calephelis virginiensis
ACCATGTCTCAAGATTTGTCCTGAGATCTCAGGATTTTAAACTGTTTCTCACGAATCCGGCCGGATTTCGAAAATTTGGGTAGATCTCAGGACTTTTGGGTTTTAAAAAAAAGTTATATTACGGTGTATGGGGTAGGAGAGGAGAGGTGCGGTTGCTGCGTGCGTGCGTGGGAGTGAGAGGGATGAATAAGCTGAGCGCACCGCGCCACCCCATACGAAGTGCAAAAAGCGAACATTGAGTATTTTTTTTACTAACATGATATTTTTAACGGTCGCGACAAAATCTCAGGATTTTTCATTGGATTAGGACTGGATTTTACAGGATTTTTGAAATTTCTATATGGTAACCCTAACCGTGTGCTTTCTATCAAAGAACAATGCCCATAATTGACCTGAGAAGTAGTTATCGTGAATAATGATGTGAAGTATCTCAAAAAATTGCTGATTTTCTGTTATTTTAAAATCACTCATTACCTTTTTTTACTAAGTATAAAAATGAATGTTTTTTATTTACAAGTCTTGAAAAAATATTTGAAATGTCATATAAAACCACATTAAACCACAACTGTGATTATCTGTGGTTAAAGTGTTTGAAATGTTCTATTCCACGATTGTCATAACTCGTTACTGGCTCCGCGTACTTTTTTATAGTAGTGATTAATGATTACTAATATATTAAAGAAGCTTAAAAGTTATTTACAAGTAAAAACATGAATATTTGAAGTAAAATTACTTGTTTTCAGATGTATACAAAAATAATTATAATTAAAAAAACATAACACAGAGAAAATAATTGTTTTTCTTTCTTTCTTTAAGTTTTGGCCTTCACGTTATTATTTAGCCATTAGTCAAGTAGAAATTTGCATCAATTTTTATATCAATTTCAATTAATTTTAATTAGTCATCAGTCGTAAGTCGTCAATAAGTCATGTCAGGCTCTTGGGTAAAGCGGTGGCCTTTTTACACAAGCTCATGTAACGAGATTTGGCGGCAACGAGAAAATATACGATACGCTAATTTCTTTATGATTATTTCATTTGTGCACTTTTACTGAACAAAATTGTACAAAATGCCACCAAAATTGACTAATTTCACTCAATATTAACACGAAATTCAATAATTATGAAAAAACTTCGACCATCTTTTCTCTCGATGGCGCCAAAACTCCAGAAAATAATTCTGTCATTCATAAATTGAGATTTGACAGTGATTTCGCGTCGTGTAATGCGAGATTATTTTGACACTTCTGACAGACATAGATGCCACTTTGCATAGGTAGTTTGCACTTTGCACTTTTTCGTATGCTTTGGTTTTGTCTACACTGTCCGATCTCAGATTTTTGATTCTCATACAATTTTTGCTTTTGTTACGGACTCCGGATTTCCTCTACATATGATTACTTTTGGCTTTTGTCACACGGATACTAATTATAGCTTTTCGATTGGATTGGAAACGTTGATAATTATTGAGCCGGTTAACACCATGGACTCTACGAGACTACTACAATATCGACACGATACAAGTTGTTAATGTTCAGTAGTACGTATCGTAATTTTTTTGTAACCTCAAAAAAAACTTCAATAGATTTTCTTTCCGACTTAAATAAGAAAAAATGAATTAACATACATCTAAAGTAAACAATATTACGTTAGAAACAATAGGTGTGCCTTGTATACAACACATAAATAAAAAATCATTTGTCAGGTTTTTCAATGTATGGGCGATGGGCATTGTTCTTTAATGCAAGATTCGTTATCAATAATCGCATAGTATGTCCCTCATGGTTATAATTTTAAAATAGTCAATATTTTCCATATCTAATTAGCAGATATACAATGCGAATGTGGATGGATGTAGGTACCCGGGGAGACCAAGGCTGACATTTCACGATCAGATCAATCGGATATTATCCGAGGGTGGTGTCAAGAGTCTCCGAAACCGGCGTGTTTGTATGAAAAGGGTTATGAATGTGAAGGAAGCAAGACAGGTTTGTCAGGATCGTGAGGTCTGGCACTCGATACTCTCTGCCTACCCCGTAAGGGACTTGGCGTGAAGATATGTATGTATGTCTAATTTGAAAATAAGTTTTAAGCATATGCTTCGTTAACCTTGTTGGCATTTTCGAAAATTAAAATTCTGCAACCTAGGACTGATCAACAAACTGTAACCTTGGAAATAATAACCTTAACAATATTCTCAGAATAGAGTTCATCCACCAATTAGAATGTATTTGAAATTCGTATTTATCAACATAACACACTTTCAAAATCTGCCTTCTTGCTTTTCAAAATTTCATATAAATAAATAACAATGAATGCAAGAAATAGTTGTATTTGAAAAGGTTACAAAAATAGATTTAAATTCCGTTTACTGAACTGTAAAAAATATTTCAGATCATTAATACGAGATACTACATATTTATATTATTTTAATTGTCCATATTTTTGTCAACATAGTTATATTATATAGCGTGGTTACGATGGAACTCTAATCAAATTGAGATAAAATCGTGAATACTCGTAAATATCCAAATTGTTAGTAATATGCGCCGATTTTAGTTTTGAAACTATAATAGGTAAAGTTGCTTATAGTCAAGGTCAATGGTCCCGTAAAATCGTCAATATCACGTATAAATATCTAACATAAAAGTTAAGTAAAGTAAAGTATCTTCACGCCCATGTCCCCTAAGAGGTAGGCAGAGGTACAACCAAGGCACCCACGACTAGCCGAAGACACTAAGTCCCACAATGTGATAGGTGGAAGCCTATCGCCAACCGGGCACATTTCCAATCCCGATCAACAATTTTTTATTAGAAAATTGGAAAAATCCAATTTCCTTTTTGTTGGCCGACCCGGGATTCGAACCCGGGACCTCATGCAGTCAAGTCCAACACCCGGACCGCTAGACCAAAGTTATAATAATTGAAACAATTATAAGGCTGCATATAGTTAAGGCTAATTGTTCCATTAAATCACGCTACCATCGAATCAGTTTCTCACCTATCATGACGAAGTGAAAGACCTAATTAAAGAAAGTAATTAAATATTATCCTTCCACACTCATATACCTACTAGTAAACATTTTCAATCTATTACAAGAGGACTGTGCCTTCCTTGACGAGTGGAAAGAAGCCACTATCATAGGTGTACACAAACCGGGTAAACCCCATAACGCCGTGAGTATTTATCGCCCGATAAGTCTTATTAGTTTACTCGGCAAAATATACGCCTTAATACTTATCCTTGCCCGCATTTCTTATTATTATTATTAGTATAAAAGAGTACGGGTCAAAGAATCCCGAGGATCACTACGACCTTGGGGGCCATCCATAAATTACGTCACGCGAATTTTGGAACTTTTCGACCCCTCCTCCCTCCTTGTCACAGGTTTTCACATTTTTAGAACCCCGTCCCCCCTAAGTGACGTCACACATTTTTCAAACTTATGGATGTACCTATCTAAAAATAATCAAAAGAAAACAGTTTTTTTTCATTTTTTACTTATTTTTATTAAATAATATTTAATAAAATCAACATTAAGTCGAATATGTATTTCTGATAACAAATAGAATAAACGACTAGTAAGGAAACAATAAGCAACTAATTAATTAACTAAAGCTCGTAAATGTTAGTGTCTCACTTGCATTGCAACATGGCTCTAGGAATCAAATGTTACGGAAGAGATAATCTTATAGAAGAGATAATCTTCGAAATTATTAATAAATATAGATTAGGAATTCAGATAATTCATTCAAAGTTTTTTGTTCACATATAAATTTCGTGTTCTAGTATTTTATAATGTGACGTCACAAGGCTTTCGATCCCCCCTTGCCCCTTGTCACATAATGTCACATTAAGATGATACCCTCCCCCCCCATTAACGTGTGACGTAATTTATGGATGGCCCCTTGACAGATCTATTGTAATCACGCCTCTTATTCATTAAGCTTACATAAGTTCCGCAAGGCCGACAGTCACTAGGAAATGTACAATGCACTTGGGACTTATCAACTTAATATCTTGGGGGTTAATTGTGTGCCCAACCAGAAGTCTACTTCTTACTTGGTTAAGCGCTGGGCACTCACAGAGTATGTGTATTGTCGTTTCCTCTGCCTCCAAGCAAGCTCTACACTCAGGCTCTTCTACTAGGCTCATTCCGTTTAAATGTTTGTTGAGTCTGCAGTGTCCTGATAACGCTCGGACTAAGATCCTGAGCTCTTTTCGTTGCATGTTCATTGCAATCGATGTATTGCAATTTACTTAGAGGTGTACAATTCTGAAGACTAAAAGCGGCGGTACCTAAATAGATTCCAAGAAACCGTCGAAGTAGTTCCTACTGAAGACCTTCTGTTTCACACAATGATTCCAAAAAATTTAAAAATATAAAAATAGTGAGAGTAATCATAAACATCTGAGTTAGTCTTACTTCATAATCCAGAAACTTTTTTACATGCACTTTTAAGAACTTTTTTAAATTATCCTCGTAGATTAAATATCTGACCGATAGATATTGTCCTGTATTAATTATGAATTCTTAAGTTTTCCGAACCGTAACTTTAAACTTACTTTTTGTTTTAAGAAAAAAACCATCTCCTGATTCTCATAACGTTTTTGTTTTTTATGTTTTTACGAAAATGTGTATGAAAACATAGGAGTATAAAATTTGGCACATTTATAGCTTATATATAAGGAAAGTGCAGAATGCTAACATTTTTTCTTATCAAAAAGACAATTTTAAATTTTAGTATAACCGCCTCTGTGGTCTAGCAGTTCAGGTGTTGGACCTGACTGCATGAGGTCCGCATTCGATTCCTGGATCGGGCAATCAAAAAGAAAATTCGGTTTATGTTGCTCAGGATTGGATATGTGCTTGGTTGGCGACAGGCTTGCCACCTATCTCATTGTGGAACTTAGTGTCTTCGGCTAGTTGTGAGTGCCCTGGTTGTGCCTCTGCCTACCTAGGCCATCTGCACGTGGTCTAGTCAGACTCATCAGGTTCATAATCTGCTACGTAACTTGGATTAATTTGGTCTATAAATACTGTCGCTGGTTTGCCCTTGACCTCGATGATGAAAGTTTTTTGCCCTTTATAACACTTTATACGGGTCAACATAGGGTGCCTGAAGTGATCGTGCTACTGGTCTTTGCTCTTAGAAAAACCTGGCTCGTGTCTTTAGGTACATAAATAATGCTTTAATTAAGCCATGCTGTTAGTTTTGTTACTTAGTCATATTTTGTTTTGGTCTGTCAACGTAGTTGGTTAAATCGATGTTATTGTATGTTAGGAGTTGTATGAATTGACTTGGTAAGACTTGTTCTGTAGTAGAAGATCCTAATTGTTCTTTTCTAGTGCTCCGCGGGCTAAATAGGATTAAAGGTTACCTCGACATCATTTTGATTATTATGGCATGGAAAAGCAGGTTTAACTTTTAGACTTTCCGTTGGCTGAGGGGTGAAAACAGGTAGTGGGCTTGTGCTGTGCTTCTATTAATTTCATTTTTTTTTCATTACACGCCCGGCCATACCTTTTATTTATTGAATTATATATATTGCTTGAACCTTTATTCTTGTTATTTTGTAGTTGTGGATCTGCATCTTGATCACGGGCGAGAGACTGTCAATCTGCGACCATGTTGTCTTTGCCGACTTCGAGGCGGATATCTGTGCAACGCGACTTGGTGTGCAGTTATCTCTTTGTGTCCTAAGGCGAATGTTAATGGCTTATTGTCTGTGTAGATAGTAAACATTCTTGCTTCTAACATGAAACGAACATAAACAATTGCTTCGTATACTACCAGTAGTTTTCGATCATATGGGTTATACTTTTCTTGCGACGGACTGAGTTTTTTAGAAAAAAAAAATTGCAAGAGATTCCCAGCCCTTGTCTCTTTTTCGTTGTAGTACAAACCCTATGGCTGTGTCTGAGGCGTCCGTTTGTAAGGCCAACTCAGCTGTGCTGTCCGGCTGAGCTAGAAGTGTAGCCTGTGAAAGGCAGCTTTTGCACTTCTCGAACTTTCATCTGCTGGCTATTTATAGTAATTGGTTGCGTACCTTTCTTTGTTGTTCCTGCCAGCAGTACATGCAGTGGTGCCTGAATAACTGTAGCTCCAGGTATGAATTCTTACGATCAACCATTAAAATAAAAAAAAAACATTCAAAATCAAACGCCAATGATTGGTTCGGTTATGTCTGTCATGATAAAACGCCATTGAAATTTAAATGTAGATGAACATGTCCGTACATTGCTATCTTCGTACCGTTTGCTGCAAAAGAGTTCATATTGTATTGCAGGCACGTGGAATGTTGAGTTTTTTGTTAGGCATTTGAAGTTTTTCACTATCTTTTGAATTGTGATAAACCTAGGACTTCAGTAATAATTTGAAACAAATGATGATTTTTTTTACAAATTCACATGCAGCCAAAATATTTAGATAAATAATTTTAATTTAGACAAATAAATACAAAATTTATATAAATATTTATATAAATTTTGAGATTTAAAAAGGGCTTGCATAATTGCAACTGGTTAGCACTACATTTCGCTCGTATACACTTCTTTTAAACTCTAAAAATAATAAAATAAAATAAAAATAATAATTTTAATAAATTTTACAAAATTTCCCCAAATAGGAATAGCATATAGCAAAACGGAAGAAATTCACCCACGATACGCTAAAGGAGATGCATTTAAGCATGACACTTATTCAGCTTGACACATACACAAACATATCAATTTTATTACAAAGTTAATTGATATGTGACTTTCAATTACAAAATTTATCAATTTTTATTACTAGGAAGTTAGTAAAATCGACATTGTCTATAGTAGAATAATTTAAAAAGTCATCTAACTTTTAGTCTCTCTACAATGTGCTTGAAATTAAAAAAAAAATCGCCCTCATAAGATTTGTTTTAAGATTATTTTCATTTAACCATTCTGCCACATTTTCAAAGTCAACGTTTTACTTGTTTTTTTCAAATACACTTTTATTTTTGCACTTGATGAGAAGGGCAGTACCATCAGCAAATAGGATGGAATCATGATTGATAGCATCAGGCAAATCGTTTATATAGGTTGCACAGGAAAGAATGGATAACCTCCGAAAAGCTAATAGTAGAACTAATAGTAGGACAAAAAAATTATAGCCCTTACACGGCTAGAAATGTGGCGCTTTAAAAAAAACATATTTTTTTTTGTCTGATTTCATATTTTTACTCGTAACGAGATCAAATCGGTTAATATCATAATTATTTCTGTGCTTAAGTATTTAATATTAACCGCATCAGTGAATAACTATCAAATAAAATAGCTAACTGGAGTATTTTGCTCAAAGCATAATGTTATACTATTTTTTGTGTAAAATTTCTGAAGAAATATTTTTGATATGAAACTTTGAAAAGCTCTGGTATAAAAAATACTATGAAAGCAACAGTGGCCCATCATTTCAAAATATTCCTGGTTTAGTGACGTTTCTAAAAAGATGTAATATTTCGTTATTGTAATAAAAAAATATTGAACTGTTGGTGTTAATGTGTAAAATGGGATAATTAAAGATGAAATCGATTGAAAAGTTTTGAAAAAATATGTGAAAAATACGAAGGAATCGAAATCTAGCAAAGCTATTTCTGGTTATTCTATTTCATTTTGAATTATTACCTCACCTCTACTAGGTCCTCATGTCAGATACATATAATATGATGAAAACCAAGACTAATAGCCTAGGATTTTCTTGGTCTGCTCCTCTCTGTATAGAAACATGGCCACGCCCTTAGCCAGCCGTGCATCACTTTCACATTTTGTGTCAGTAGGCATTATGTAAATCTACCATGAAACTGCATTGTGCAATCTTGTAGAATTTTTTTTTCGTGACAGGACACATAAATTCAAATCATATTTCTTGGTATCGATAAAAGGAGTCGAGTAAAGCAACCTAACTATTATAGAGGTCTAGACTGTAATACGAGCTTCGTGGTTATCTGTTATCACCGCTACTGACGCTAACCGTTATTTATGTTTGTACTCATTTTGTTTTGTATAACTGATATTCAACCTACCTCATTTTTTATTGTTAACTAATGATAACGCACTTTTAAAACTTTATTTTTTAAAAAGCAGTTCAAGGGAATCCTAGCAACTACACTCTAATTAATTTTCGCGAGAATATTCGTTGTATGTATTATTTGTACATGCGTGAGTGTGTGATAAACTACAAATATTAGAGTGTAAGTGCAAAACACTTTTTGATATGACTTCTACTTGTCACTGGCAGAGACTTCGTGACCACAGTCGATGTACCTGCAGGACTCTGATGCTGAAGCAGGTGGCAAGAAAAGGGAAAGCGGAGGTACTTACTCAATCAGACGCAGATTTGGCCCTTAAAAAATATCGGCAGCCTCCCGCAATGTTGGTCGAATGCTAAAGACAAAAAGCATTTGGTTGAGAGATTTTTATTTTACTAAATATCTGACGCACAATTCTAGATTTTGTATAATGTAAGAATTTGTTTGCAAAGTCGTTGGATAGTACTAAAAAACTTGTACATCATTATCAACCTATCAATATCAACAGGAATAGTTACGAAACAAATTTATATGGTCGATGTCGGCGTTGACTACATGAGGTCTTTTGTTAGGTTTAGGGTTGGGCAAGGCAAAATGACTTTGTTTTTCTAGTTTCCTTATAAAACTAGCACCGGAAATCCCGATTTCGCTCATATTGGAAATTGTTTTGAACATATATAAATACAAATTTATTAAGATCGGATCAAAACTACTCAAACTCGAACAAACATACAACGGTAACCCCATCTGAACACAGACACCTTTTCGGGGACGCTTTGCACCTCTTCGGAGATACGGTGGTGAATATATAAATATACAAGTGAATTATGGTTGAGGTCCATGTTCATGTCTTAACTACAATGGTGAATATGCTCTAGCGTCGGGGTGAATTTAAATTTCGACTGTCACTACGTGGCAAACAACCCAACTTAATTCTAATAATTTTAAAGTAAAGAGTAGTACCTACTTAACGCCTGTATCCTCCAAGAGGTCGTCAAAGGCACAGAGGGAGCTTCTACGATTAGCCGAAGATTATTGTTATCGGTTTAGGCATAGCCGCTTGACAAAATGAAAAAAAAAAGAAGTAGTATATATCGATTGATTGAATTGAATAAAATTAGTTCAAGATAATAAAACCTTATCAGTATTTCTTGTATCTTGTTACTTTAAAATGGCTTTTCCATTTGTAGTAATAAAAATACTTATTTAGATAAATATATAACCATTACAGCCTTTGAATGAGATAGTTTGATTTTTAGGCCAATAAATTTCCCTACAAATTAGTAATTTTTGAGGTCAATAATTTCCCTACAAATTAGTTTATTATAATACGGAAAAGATACGTGATTTCGATATTGTTTACGATATCTTCATATACTTATCTTATTCTATTAAATAAAAAAATGATTCCCGATGTCCCTTAGTCATTGACACGCGTGAACGAATGAGACAATTTCGTTAATTCTTTTTTTGCGGTCTTTTTTATTGTCATGAGAAGGAATAAATACATGTTTGCATACTGTATATCCATCGCCTATATCGTCCGTATGCGGCTTATAATTGTACTTATGCTAGATTGTGTAATATTTAAGTGGTTCTAATTGGGAGTATGCTATCTAACAGCCTCCCTAAAACTGGCACTTGGGAACTATAACAGTCAGATTTTTTATGAATGCTGCTGTCCGAATGCTTCTTGAATTGTACGTGTAGAAAAAAAATGTTATTAAATAGTAGTTTGGGATATCAATTTATTCTAATGTCTATTAGAAATAAGAAAAAATGGCATACAGAATGACACTTACATTTTCGGCATTTTGCTAGAGAAGTTTTCTATCAAAGAATTATATACACAAGTCAAGTATCTTCACGCCCATATCCCCGAAGAGGTAGGCAGAGGTACAACCAAGGCACCCACGACTAGCCGAAGATACTAAGTCCCACAATGTGATAGGTGGCAAGCCTATCGCCAACCGGGCACAATTCCAATCCCGACCAACATTTTTTTTTATTAGAAAATTGGAAAAATCCAATTTTCTTTTTGTTGGCCGACCCGGGATTCGAACCCGCAACCTCATGCAGTCAAGTCCAACACCCGGACCACTAGACCACAGAGGCGATCTTATACGCATTATATGTATACGAGAATACGAGGCGAGAATTATATACGCGTTTGACATAAAGTTTGTTAAACATAAAATTAATCGGAGTTCACCTGGGTCACCCTGCTATAGAACCTTAAATTTTGTTTTGTTTTGTAAAGAAGAAAGCTTTTGCAGTACGATTTTTGAGCGAAGATTAAAGGCGACTGAATGATAGTCAATGATAATTATGTAACGTCAAAAGGGTGGATGTTAATATTTCGACAGTAACGATCAGCTTTGGATCAACGTTTATAAATATTTCACATATATATTTTAAAGTGCACCGTGAAATGATATCGTAATGGTACATATATGAAAATTTATGCATGATCAAGTATAAACCAATTTGCAACCAATTTTGCAATTTTATTGCGTTTATATTACGGTTGAGCTAATTATAGGTTTATCTTAATTGTTATTAACGTTGTTAAAAATGGTTAAGTAAGTAACATAATTTATTAAACAAATAAATTATTTTATAGCTTTTCCTGATATAGTTAAGATATCGGTAGGGGGCCAGGAGTCTACCCATCACGCCAGGCCCATACAGGCGAATCGAGGAGTGGAGAGTGTCAAATAGGCACGTGGAATGTGAGAGGGGGAATGGAAGCGAAGATGAATGAATTGATTGATGTAATAATTGACGTAATGAGAGATGCCTGCATTTACTGTGTGTAACGGAGACTAAGCGAAAAGTGTAGTGATACTTTTGATCTCCCCGGTGGCAGGTTGGCTCTTTGGTCTGGTGTACCACAGAGCGATCACGCCAGTTCTGGGGTAGGTATCATTTTATCGTCTCGCTTAGCCTCAAGCCTGAAAGAGTATGGTTTGATTGGTCCGAGACTGCTCTGGGTCCGTAGTAAACTAGGATTCACGCGAGTTTTTGT
>NJDC01000170.1:137600-158056 GCA_002245475.1 Calephelis virginiensis
TAACGCGGAAGCCGTGAGGTACGTTCACATCGTTCTGTTTCCGTTTTTATTTTTTACATTATTACAAAAAATAAATCATTAGCTTTACTGAGTGAAAAATATTTTCGTTCAGTTCCATACCTGCTTACTTTGTAGTTAAATTTATTAAAGATTTAAGACGAGAGAAGTTATCATTTTTTTATAAGGATTACTATTGCCGCCTATTGTAGTAGACGGGTCTCTTTAGTTTAATTTAATATGTTTAAAACGCTCTCAGAAATAACATTTCTTAAGGCCCCATACTTAGTCAGCCAGAAGAGCCAATCAGCGCACTCCCCCATTCCATGATTACTATGAAATATTGCGCTCTAAAGTAAATGTCTTAAGCGCCAAATCTCTATTTTTGACACTATAAAAGTAATTTGAAAAAAATATAAAAACTGAAACAGTTATCTTTTAGGTGTAATACTTATCTATGTTTATGTTAAATCTGGTGTCGATATTTTCATAATTGGAGTAGACAGTTGGGGTTTGCTTTCAAAAAAGGGTTAGCTTTTTGATTTTTTTCTATCGAGCAAAGTGAAATGAATCGTGTTTTGGAAACACTAGTCTTATAAAGCATATTAATTTTAATCTTGTGTATTTTTTTCGCCAAGATCAATAATTTCTTTGTATGAAAAAAACAGTATATTGCTGACGTATTTTAGCATACATGGCCCCTTAAACTTTTATATTTCATCTGAAGTGTCTTTGTGTTTGAAGTACAGTTATTATTTGAAAGTGAGTAGAGTATTTGTTAATTAGTCAACAATTATATCACCTTTAATAATCGAATACTGTATTTAGTTTATTCGAGGCAATCCATTAGATCCTTTTCTAAAACTTTCGCCTTTTTGTTCAAAAAGAGTTAGTTTTACCTTTTCCCAGATTTCAATTGTTATTTATCTAAGTTTCTTTTTATTTCGTAATAACTGCCGTTTTATTTTCTTAATACACTTATTTATAGCCAACTGTTCTTGACTTTTCAAAGATTTCCACACACTAGCCACCATAACGTGATTATTAAATTTTAAACTTCAGAGATGTTTGAGATGTCAAAGTCAACTTTGTAAAAATCAAATATTGAATGTGCTATTGATTTGGTTTTGTGCGTGTAACGTAAAATACTCGATAATGAAGTTTTGTCATGGCCATGTATTTTAAAATATAATGTCATCAGATTTTGCTGAAACTATAGGAGGTAATCCACAAATATAATCTATTAAAAACTTTAACCTACTAAATCTTTGGTACAATATTTTTTTACATTATAAACTGGATATTATGTTTTGAATAATTTGTATTTTTAGTAGTTTTTAACTGATTTCTGATTTTGAATAAGTTTGGGCTATAATTTTAAAATTAAAATTTATAATTATGTTTGGTAGGTTCATGTTAATTGGGCGGTTAATTCAGGAATGTTGTTAACTATTTTGTAGGTTAAATTTTTTTAAGTTAAACTATATTGCAGAATAGTTCTGATTGAACTTTTACCAATTTGTTTACTTTATTGATAAGTTCATTTTTTTGTGCAAACAAGCACACAGATTTCCTGATGGTCAGAGATTAACGTCGCCTGGAGACACCTAAGTGGAAATGGTGCGCTGCCAACCTGAGGCTGGGATATTAGGCCTCGAGCTAAAGTAATTTTACCGGCTACCTTAATCTCTGAACCGTAATACGTCAACGCCAAGCACTGACATTATGGTGGCAGGATTATTTTATGACTTTGTTTACCATCATACAATAGTGGTCTACTGCCAACTATTACTATTAAATGCACAATTGTAATGCCGTGGTCTACTGTCAACCATTACTGTCGGAAAATTGGCAATTGAATAAGTGAGAAGTCATTGACCTCCAATGGTGAGAAGTGCACAATTGTAATGCCGTGGTCTACTGTCAACTATTACTGGCGGAAAATTGGTAATTGAATAAATGAGTACTCATTGACCTACAATAGTGAGAAATCCACAATTGTGATGCCGTGGTCTACTGTCAACTATTACTGTCGGAAAATTGGTAATTGAATAAATGAGTAGTCATTGACCTTTAATAGTGAGAAATGGACAATTGTGATGCCGTGGTCTACTGTCAACTATTACTGTCGGAAAATTGGTAATTGAATAAGTGAGAAGTCATTGACCTCCAATGGTGAGAAGTGCACAATTGTAATGCCGTGGTCTACTGTCAACTATTACTGGCGGAAAATTGGTAATTGAATAAATGAGTAGTCATTGACCTTTAATAGTGAGAAATGGACAATTGTGATGCCGTGGTCTACTGTCAACTATTACTGTCGGAAAATTGGTAATTGAATAAGTGAGAAGTCATTGACCTCCAATGGTGAGAAGTGCACAATTGTAATGCTACCAACTTATGTGTTCATTAGGCAAAGTCGGAACTGAACTGGTCTTTCGTGACACATCATTCCAACGTTAGTTTCTGAGATGTAACTACGAAACTTAAAATTTTCTGTACATTTTCTGTAGTACATTTTCTTATTATTTCGTCATTATAGGGTTGATAATAGGGGATAATAAAAATCTAAAGACAAACTAACAAACACTGAACATCACAACAACAACGCTATTTAGGGGGCTGATTCCGTATCTTTTTAGTGATGATCCTTGGGTAAAGTGTAGTACACCCAATAAGTCACATGACGTGTTTTGTATTTGTTATCTTTATTGTTATTTTTGTTGACCACAGGTGACAGTAAATACGAGTATAAAATACGTCATTTGACAGCTATTTGATGTATACTTTACCCAGTGATCATCACTAAAAAAATACTGAATAATCCCTCAGATAAGGTGGTCGCATTGTGATTGGAAATATATTAATATAGATGTCAAACATTGATTTATAAAGCATCATCCAGACGGTTGTAATTACGCCCCAATCGCACCGTCCACACATGTTGGTGTAAACTTTGTTCGAAACAACTCAAAATTTGGATTAAATCTACGTTTCACACTGATGCTGACCAACGTTTTAATCCGTCCTGAATCCCTATTAGTACTATTTTCCCGGTGTTGGTCCGGGTCCGCTGAATATAATAGATCATCTGCTCCTCTTCCAGGTATCTCATAGGAGGCGAGTACTGGTTAAAATATAGATAATCACCAACAAGACCATTGGTGGTAAAGTGCTGTACAGCAACTTGACCGGGTAGGGAGAGATCCACTGCCTTACAATGCTACATGTCGCTACAATGACTATGTCATGTTCCAGCCCGGAGTAGATAGGGTAGCCGGTAGACTTGCACATTAGGTCCAAAATACCGGCCATAGGACAGCAACGTACCTGTAACACCTATGGTGTCCTACAGACAGGAGAGCCGTGGAGAGCTGTGGTCAGAAGAGCCGTGTGCTTGTTGGCTGACCTCTCACATTAAAAAAAATACATAAGTACTTAGATTGAACAAATTTGATGTAATGGTATTAATTTTAGATCCTATGAATATCTCTTAACACACAAACTTTATTTCGAACTAGCTGCTACCTGCGGCTTCGCCCGCGTTTTCACAGAAACCCGGTGTGCGATCGGGAAATAAAAATAGCCTATATGTTAATCCAGGTCACAATCTATCTGTCTTCCAAATTTCAGACAAATCCGTTCAGCCATTCGAGCGTGAAAGAGTAACAAACATCCATACGTCCATACTTACAAACTTTCGCATTTATAATATTAATAGGATAGGATAGGATAGAGTACTTTTTTTGTAATAATGCATGATGCCTGTATTCATGTTTCGATTTCATGTGATAACGGGTTATCCGATATCTATGAATTTTGCATAAAAATAGATAAGATATCGGGCAAGTACAGGCTGCTTTTTATTTCGACAGTACGTTCTACGACAGTATGTTCTAGTTATGTTATAAGAACAAAGGGCCAGGCCATAACACTGCGTTGCAGCGTCGCATCGTAAGAATCTACGACGCCATACAACGTATCGTGGAAATTTCCGGTTTGCTACAAATCTGCGATACAACAACGCGCTGTCATTTAGCCGGTGTCCATACTTTGAACTACCTGCACGCGTTTTTGTAAGCGATGGCAGATGACGATGTCGACCACCTGATCCTTAGTTTACGAACGTCCCGTCCTTTGGGACAAAACTATATCATAATTCGAAGACAAAATTTTAAAAAACAGAAGCATGGAGGGAAGTGTGTACAACTTTGTATTCTAATTTTGAGGAGTTAAATAGTGTTGAAAAAGAAAAACTCGGTAAATACTGACAAACATTTATATTTTTGTTAACTATCAACTAAGACCTCCGATGTCACTATTAAAATAATTACAAGATTCGTTTCTGATTATGTTAGCTCCTGTTCCACTTTAGTTTGGTGTTTTGTGCACAATTTGTAAAGAATCGTTAGCAAACATTTCTTCAAATGTTTGTGCACCATCTCGAATCAATTCAATTTTTCATCTAAGTATCTTCACTTCATCTATATCATCTATATTCATAATTGTCAGTAATTGGTGCACCCAGTATTTTCTTTTCTGTTTCTTTACTTAATAAATCTTAACGCAAGCAAAAGTAGAACATGCGCAGTGCGCCCCATGTCTCACTGGAAACTGAACCGTTGGTTACCGTCTTATCATACGATATCGTATCCGATGAAATTTGTGCGTTGCGACATCGCATTGCATTACTGTGCGACGTCGTTATTGCGTTGCAACGTCACAACGCAGTGTTGTGGCCTGGCCCAAAGTGCTGTTGAAACTACGAAATTATATGATGACGAATACAATGATACAGATAAAATATTTTTTTTTAATAATTTACAAATAATCGCGATAAAAATTATTTACAGCGAGTATCTCTAGTCGCTTGAACAAAAGAGTCCTTTTAACTTATCTTGTATCGGAATATTTCACTACATTCAGTAGAATAATAAATAAATTTATTTTTAGAATTTCAAAATTTAAAAAAATTGTAACTCTCTAATACACGTAGAATAGTATTTTTTGAAGAAATTACAATGAAAGTGAAGGTTTAAGAGTTTTTGAAATGTACACAAAATAAATCCGTTCAAATTTATAATATAACGTTTATAACTGGTAGTCAAGGTGGACTACTGGCTCCTACTGTCGTATATATAATAACGTACGTGAAATACAATTGTAAATAATTATTAGCAAAATCATTTTGTACAAAAGTTAGAGCTTCCAAACTGTTTTAAAAATATAATTTCCGACTTTATTTGATTTTAAGATATTTACATGTTCAGATCGTTGTCTTATAAAATTACTGTTCCAATGGAAACATAAACTTGAAACGAGACTTATAAGAATACCATTAAATAATACTTTAGCTAACAAAATGTAGTTTGTGTAATTAGGCTAACTCAAGCTGAATTTTATTAGGGTACAAACTTAAAGCAACTCATAGCAGTTGCGAGCGAGGCGATAAGCAAGCCAACGAGAGAATGAGGTTATAAAGCCTTCACTGCCAGAATAAATGAATAAATAAATAATTTGAAGAGTACCTAAATTAATTAATAGATGAATAAAAATTAAGTGTGCACCAACTACTGTTATTTCACTTAACATATATTTTGTTTAAATAATGCCACACAAAGGCGGCGTTATCGCTTCGTAATGATCTCTGCTAGACATTCGGACATTTATTTATTTAAAACTATGGGACACCATGAGAAAAGCATCTTAGCTGTAGTCTGTTTTAAATATTATTCTGAGAAGAAAATAGATGTTAAAGCTTTTGACATCTGAACTAATTTGTCAAGCTCAATTGATTCTAGTTAAGCCAATCGGCATTGACTTTAAATCTGCCTGACATAGACACAGTTAAAATCTGGGTAACGTCAGCTGCGTCATTGAATAAATTACCAAATTCAAGATGGCGCTCTGTTACTTTTCTTATGTTAATAAACTTCATGACAAATTAATACTATAATATTTTGAAACCAGACTTGTTGTCACTACTTGATGTAACACATACATTTAGTAGTGACATTAGGATGGAGTTTGGTGTAGACAAATTTGCGGTTGTCCTTGTGCAGAAGGGGAAGGTTGTACATAGAGACTATTTGCAACTTCCGAGAAAATATCTCTCAAATTTCTCTCCAAAATCGATACTTACAAATATCTTGGTATGCCAGAGGGTCTAGGTATACTGAATCGGGAAGTTAAACAGCTGGTGATGAAACGTTTCTTTGTTCGCTCGACAAAAGTGTTGAAAAGCCTTTTGTCAGGGGGTAATAAAGTGCATGCTTTCAACAGCTGGGTGATGCCTATTTTAGTATCTAACTTTGGAATATTAAGGTGGTCTCAGACAGAACTATATACCCTGGACCAAAGAGTCCGTAAACTTTGACAACTTATCGCATGCATCATCCACGTTCCATCTGCGATGCGATTGTATATTCCTCGGAAATCTGGAGGACGTAGCTTCCTTAAATCCTCCATAACCGTGAAGTATACAATCTTAGAGAATACTTCCTAATTTTGAGTGTGAACTGCATCGTGATGTAGTGTCAGTGGATAATGGACTAACCCTGATCTCCTTAGGTAAAGAGAACTGGCATAAACCGGTGGTACTTAGCACTCAGGATCGCTTGAACGTATGGAAGAGCAAGAACTACATGGTCGATTTTATCAGGGTCTTTATGGGCCTGATGTTGATACACTAGCGTCCGTGTCTTGGTTACGATTCGGTGACCTCTTTGGTGAAACCGAAGGTTTTGCTTGTGCAATTGCAGACGAGTTTGTCAAGACGAATATCTATAGGAAATACATCATGAAGGATGGCACGGTTGACATATGTCGAGCGTGCTATCGTCCTGGTGAGTCTATTAGGCATATTATTTCCGGTTGTTCTCACCTTGCCAACGGCAAGTACTTGCACAGGCATAACCAAGTAGTCAAGATAATCTACCAGCAACTTGCTCTTCGATATGAACCTGTCGGTTTTGAAGTTCCTTACTAGAAGTATACACCGGAGCCAGTTCTTGAAAATAGCCAAGCAAAGCTCTACTGGGACCGGTCTGTCATCACAGATAGTCCTGCTATCGTAGCCAATAAGCCCGACATCGTGTTGGTAGATCGGTTGGAGCGCCGGGCTTTTCTTGTTGATATCACTGTTCCATGTGACGTTAACCTCGTGAAAGCTGAGAAGGAAAAAATTTTGAAATACGTAGACATGGCTCATGAGGTAACCGCATGTGGATGTTGACTCAACAACAATTGTCCAGACAGACAGTCGTGTCAGTAAACGGTCTTATAGCAACGAGTCTCAACCAACACCTTAAGAGACTCGCTCTGCAACCCTGGGTCAAGAGCCGTATTCAGAAGGCAGTAATTTTGGGTACGGCCTGAATTGTGCGAAGATTCCTCAGTCTGTCTCCCTGACCACTGACTTTTTAGTTGTGAGAAAACCGTCTTTGGGAAACTATTTTTTATGTTTATATTTTTAATATACATATTTTTTATTTTAAATGTATAAATTTAGAAAATAAAGTATAATGTTAATAAATGATGATAGTAATAATAATCTGCCTTTCTGCCAGGCAGTTTGCAAAAGGCGAGCATAGGCCTTACTCACTCACTAACACTGTGACATCTGACCACGTGGTAGAGTTTCGCAGCGACTCACCCGAATTGGTACCACCGCCTTACCTATTCCTGCCGTCATGACGTGTTCCGGTTTGGAGGGTAAGGTAGCCGGTAAACTTATTTTGCTCGAGGTCTAACATCCCGGCCTCAGGTTGGCAACGTACTACTTCCACCTTTGGTGTCTCTAGGCGGCGTGAATTTCTTACCATCATTAAATTCGTCTGCTTGTTTGCCTTCCAATATCATAAAAAAAACTTCCTTTAATGTTTTGGAATTAATTCTAAATAATATTTTCTTATTAAGGCTTTTAAATAATTAAGTCATTAACAAAATTATACTACAACTAGATTTTAACCTCGGCTTCGCTCTGCGTTTTTTTTTATTAAAAGTAGTATCCCATATCACTTTTAATACATTCAAGAATATATGTAAAAAGTTTTAAAATTATTGGTTTAGTAGTTTTCGCGTGAAAGTTTAACAAACTTACATATGCATTTATAATGTTAGTAAAGTAAACGCGCAGCGCTCCCACGTCTAATGTATGAAACTTCTGCAACACTCGCAGTGTTCCAGATAATTTTCGGTAAGAACGAACGAAAATCGTCCATTTCCTTATCTATTTGTTTTTTTTAAAACTATGTATCTTCTCGTCATCGATACTTTTGAGTTAAAGTCAGAAACACTCGAATCTTCTCAAAGCCTTTTGAACTAAACTTAGAGCATGAATAATTTCGCTCTTATTAACATGTTTTTTAACGCTTAGACATTCATTCTAATTTTCATTGTCTATAATATTGTTACTAGCCTAACCCATCAAAGATTTCCATATATGTAAGATTCTGCCTAGATAGGAATGCAGATTAATTAATTCAATTGACTTCATTTTAAACAAAAGTTTTAAGTATTTTTTTGTAAATACGTATTTCTTGTAAGGTTGTAGCATCCGCATAGTATGTGTAGACGTCGTACATTTAAATTGATTTTTTATTTATCACTTTACGTTAGGCAAGCTATTCCAAAGCGAGGTTTTGAGTCAAAAAGCTAGACTCGCTTTGCATAGTTCTGTGCTTATCCCAATTTTATTGTATGGAAGCAAGAGTTGGGTATGTCAGAAAAAGCATGAAAGTAGGCCGGCGTGTTTGAAAATGAATGTGAAGGAAGCCAGACAGGTTTGTCAGGATCGTGAGGTCTGGCACTTGATACTCTCTGCCTATCACGTAAGGGACTTGGCGTGAAGATATGTATCTAGTGCTAAATACATACATACATACATGTATGTATTTAGCACTAGATATTGCCCGCGACTTTATAAATATACCTACTGATATGATTGTTTACTTTAGTATTAGGAAAGAAAGATTTACCCGGAGTAAGAAATGACCCAAATGTCGACTCGGGCTATAAACTCTACTGCACAAAATTTTATAAAAATCCGCTCAATAGTTTATGCGAGAAGGAAGTACAGATAAATAGACAAACTGACAACAGTTTCAATAACCTTCGTTTTGGGTTATGTATCCCAATAAATATCTTATGAGTTAAGCCTAGAATTTTAGTTCCGTACCTTGAAAGGCAAAAAACGGCCAAGTATGAGTTGGAATCCCCCACGAAATCCGTAGCAGCAAATAACATTATGTAAAAGCTCTTGTAGTTCATCTAAAATGGCTGAGGTTTATAATTTGTAAAAAAAACTACTGACTAGATCTTATTAAAATTAGCTTTCAGTGAAAGTTTACACTACATCGTATAATTTTTTTCATTTTTATCATTCTCTTATTTTAGAAGTTACCGGGGAACGCGCATTTTATCACTTTGGAAGTGTCTGCGCAAACTATTCAATTTCAAAAAATGTAGTAGAAAACTCAAAACAATTTTTGAAGGCCTACGGTTTTAAAAAAATTGCCTTTCAATCCTTATTATGGCGAACTAACAATTTTTTTGTTATCTATCAAAGTTTTCTGTAACAATCTAAATGCGGTTCAAAGAATACATAAGAAAGGGGCTGTGACATATGGACGGAGAGACAGACAGCCATCACGAATCCGTAAGGGCTCCAGTTTTTAACCTGTGCCGACGTGACCCTAAAAAGGGTTCCACCCCTTGTAGTTTACAATTAAAATATAAAAAAAATCAGTTCGACTTTGATAAATTAAATTCAACTTTGATTTTTACCCCTACGCTTTAAATTTTATACAGTGTTAGTGGTTTTTAGTGAACTCAAATAAACAAATCTTATGAAAGTCGCATCAACCTGTGACTTTTACCTATTTCTATGCTAAATTATATGATGACAAAATTAAAAAAAATATCCTTAAATAGTTTTTTTTAAAGAACCACTAACAAAGCCTATATATTACCTACGTAGAATCATTTTGATTACGTCAGCTCTCAAAAAAAATCGAATCGAAATCGGTCAAACCGTTCAACATTTATTACCACAGACTTACATACGTTTCCCGTCAGAGGCTAATAAAACCCCTAATTTTGAGTCGGGGGTTGAAACAACGCATCACAATTGTTTGGAGCTACAATGCCACAGACAAACAACCATATAAATACAAACAAGTCAAACTTCCAACACCTCTCTTCTTCGATGTGCTTCAAAAGAACTAAAAAGATTACAAAACATGCATAGTACAGTTAAAATTATAATCCATCTGCCATCTTACAACAGTTGCCGCCTCGTTTGTCGAGTGGCTAGTGTACACGCCTGACTACAGCGATCAACCGCGAGGCTTGGGTTCGATTCCCGACCGAGAATTGTGTGTTGAACATTTAGATGTCTGCATTTCCGGGTCTGGGTGTTTGATTTATTTTGATAACTATTTAATTATTTCTATGTATGAGAATCGTTGAAACCCATAACATAAGCATATAATTTGCTTACTTTGGGGTTAGATTCAATTTGTGTAACGTGCAGGGATATTTATTTATTTATCTTACATTAAATTCATCAGGTTCCAGTCATCAAGTCGTTGCCATTAGAAAATATGAATAGATCTAGTTCAGGTGAATCGTATGAGTCCAAACTCGATGGCTTTACCATAAGGCGGTCCACGGTTACGTCACCTATTTTCGAGCTCCATTATCAGACCAGCTCAGTTGTAGCAATATTCGTTATGGAGCCGGCTGCACGCACCAAAAAACTTGACTCATGCGGCGCTACCTCGCTTTGAGGCGTGCCATTTAAGGCTTGAAGTGCAAGCGAGATCGCGGAAAGAGCGACAAAGAGGCACAATTAGCCTTCGTTCTTATGACGTTGTCACGTTCAACTATCGTCAGTAAACTGACTTTGCAGACAACCGCTTTTATTTTTTTTTAAAAAAAGTGCACTTTCAATATTGCCACCAAGTCTGGATCTGATAGAATACCCTGGAAATGGAAAATATTTAATTTTTGGTATAATTAGGTTTTTTATTTAATGAAATAAATATGTCCTTAAAAATACAAGTATCGTTTTTTCATATGATTTTGTGAAAAAATAATCATTGATATGTACGAGTATTTAGCAACGAGTATAACGTATTAATTTTGTATTGATTCGTTTAAAATACACTCGTTAACATTTTTCAGCGTAGGTATGTCATAGAAACCGGTAATGTATTTTATTAACATTTTGCTGATAATGGCACGTCACTATTTATGAGCTGCAAAAAACTGACAACATTGCTAATATCAATTTAGTCTCTGATATCATCAAATGGGCTACAGATAGGTCATGACTCCGAGGTCCATATAAATTTTATTATATATTTTATATAACTCCAAAACTACTGGCAGGCTAATGCGAAATGTATGTTGAAACATTTCGGAATCACTTGCTATCTTTCGAAAAAAGAATTATCTATTCGCGAGGTGATACATAAATAAATATTAGGAGTCGGCGTTTTTGCAGTTTAACTACATTTAAAATGTTTCAGGGTATAGATACTATACTAAAGGTGTAATAAAAGGGTTATAGTTTGGGGTAAAAACAACCTAAATACCTTCCAATAGTTCCAATTTTATTTAACTGTACAATGTCACGTAAGTTTAAAAGTGATATACATACCCATAATCTGTTCATATCTATTCCGATGTTTGCAAATGAGCTGATGACCTTCAACACCTCAAATTATATTCATAATTAATGATAGATAAGAACCATATCAATCACGTCAGTTCTTAAGTTTGTGCTTTAGATGAACTTCAAAGATTACGAAACAGAATAACGTAACTTGTAAACTTTGATCCGTTAGCCACCTCTTAGTCCAATCATCAGGTTCTGTCATCAAGTCCTCGTCATCAGAAAATATGAACAGATCTAGTTAAGGTGAATCGAATGAGTCCAAAATCGATGGGTTGACCAGCAGCTGCATTCCAGGGTTACGTCTCCTATCTTCGAGCTCCATCATCAGACCAACTTCATTGTACCAGCACTGGTTAGTTTTCGGTCTATATGTTCTCAGATCAGCTTAAAAGTGAAAAAATAAATACCCATAGAGCGTCTAATATCCATTCCGGGGCTTATGTAAGCTGTAAATGAGCTGATGACCTTGAATGCTTGAACTTATCTCTATAAGCTAAGAACCACCTCGATCATGTCAGCTTTTAAACGAGAAAAAATTGCATCGAAATCCGTCAATCTGCTAAAGAGCTACGACGCCACAAACCTGTATCCAACCGGGTACTTATCAAATCCCGGGTAAATTTGTTTCTGTTAGGAAATTTAAAAAAAAGACGTGTGGCACTCGGAGACTGTTACGTTTTCTTTTATTAATTCATTAAAAGGCAATGTATTAATCCCCTTGGGTATGAGTCTACTGACTGCAATAGACCATCTATTTCTCTGCCTGCTAACTCTTGAGATGCAAAGACAGATTTAATTTGACATTAGTAATAAGACCATTATTGTTATAGTGCTATACTGCAACTTGCCTGGGTAGGAATTCCTCAATTTATTTGATTCTGTTGCTATTGTGACACTGTCGTGTTACGATCCAGAGGGTACGGTAGTCGGTAAACTTGCAATAAAAATATCTACTCAACTACCTATACCTGAAGCAGTTGAATACATCCTTCTTGAAGTTCAAGTAGGACATTCAAAAATATTCCTGGGAGTTTTTTTAAAATCTGTCTATGCAACATATTTTTTTACTCACTTAAAAATAATAAAAATCTTAACACCCAACACCCAACACAAACATGTCATTTTGATGGGTGCTTACAAAACCTGCTTCTTTATTAAAAGATTTTATTTCAAAATATAAATTTGTAAGAAATTATTGCATATCGTAAGATAAGCGCGAAGACACACAGGTATATGACGAAGATTCTTCAAAAGTTTGGTTCATTAACATTACATGCATACATATCCTCACGCCAAGTCCCTTACGGGGTAGGTATTCATTAACATTGATTAAATATATCATCATTAGTATGACCATTTATGGTAGAGCATAAAAGTTTTCCTGGGTTCATATTCCTGCCGTAATAATTATATTTCATGTCACGTTAAGTAGCCGAAAACTTGCACATTAGACCCAAGGACAGTGTACCTATAATAACGTGTATTTACCACGGTTGTCTCTTACCTTATCGAGAGAAGTGCGATTGCTTGCCATCTGTTACATAAAAATTTTAAAAGAATTTCTGACATTAAAAATAATTCATATGTGAAACTCTAAGCAAATTTTGTATCAAATTTTATGAAATAAATGTACGAGCATATAAGTCATTTTGAATTTTTAATCTGTACCTACCTACTCAAATTAGACAATGACTACAGCTGTGTGTGGCTGTGAGTCAACGGTCTCTGTGCTCAATCAGCTCACAGATGAAATAGTATGTCGTGAACTATTAAACTTTATTAATTAAGGCCAGAAACGTGAGCTTATCCATCGTCGATATGACCCAAATTATTGAGAATTAAGAGTAATCTATTTTCCTTTCTTAATTAACAAATTTATTAATCCTCATTGTTTCATCTTTCTCCATAATGCTCCTAGACTCCCATGAAGCATATGTGTTAGGGTAACTCTGGAAGATGGTATAAATCTAGGTTTACGCGGGTTGTCTAGTAATATCCAAGTTTTTGGGTAAAGTCCGAATAATAAGTAAAATCAATTTTTATTGAGGATTTACCCATACTCATAGATCTACCCGATTCTTTAATGTAAGATTAATTAGTGAAATTAAAATCTAAGGTTATTCTAAAATCTTAATTCTTTTGTTTAAAAAACAAACAAAAATAACATAATCGCTTATCACTTCAAGAGATTAACATAATAGCTTTTATACCGTAAACTAATAGGGGGCAGAAAAATTATATCTTTAATAGCACAAACGTACTAAAACTTTTAATGACAATTAGTTTTACAAAAGAACCATGGATCGATCTTATTTAAATTGATATTATTTAAGAGAGATAAACGATTGTGACATTTTGAATTGCTAAATTTTCCTGCAGAATCTTGCATGAATACTTCTTTGTAGCAAGCACATTTTGTTTTGCAGTAACACCTTTATAAACTTGTAAGATTCTCTGGTGAGATATTTTCGACATAAATCACACAGAAAACTGATTCCTTAAAAACATTTCCTCAATAGTTCCACGTTTGTTTCCTAACCTATACATATTATCATTTTTTTCTACAACTGCTTTTGGCACGTTCTAAATCTCTTCTCTTCCTTTATCGTCTGGTATTTGTACTCTTACCGTATCTCTAACAGAACACGTGGAAATTTTAAATTAGATAGGACTTTCATTTTTTTTTGCTTGATTTTCCAAGCTCAGTCGTGCAGATAATCTTTGTACACTTATATTTCTTTGGGTAATACAAATTTCACAAAAAAATATTTCTTGTGTACTCGTGCAGGAGTTTATACATTTACAAGACTCCATTTTGTTTACATTTTTGTCATCTCTTCCGAACATCTTTACAGTAAACCTTCCACATTGCCTGCTTTTGTACTTAAATTTCTACGAGTGTTTCAATGCTGCTTATCATCTCCTTGTTCTGTAAGGCACCTTTCTGTGATTCCAGCTATACATTAAGTTAATTTTTAAGATTCTTGGCTACATTCCGGTCCCTCTACTTGGGGTTCTGGATTAGATTCGCTCTTTCTCGGTGTAAATACTGGCAATAACTTCTTTTGGAAGAGAAGACGACGTTTAGCCCATTTTGAACATCACTACGGAACATGGCAGTATAATAAGGTCGTTTTATTCCACGTGAAATGCTCTATTTTTCGTTAACTGTACGAACCATAAGCCTTGTGACTGACGTTTACGATTTTCGGCGTTCATTAATAACATAAGCATACTTTGTACGTGATTTGCTCTGTCTACACCTTGATACTGACTATGGCGAGGTTTGCCATGAACTATTTCGAGATCGCTATGTTTATAGGTATAACAATTGATAATAAGTTATCTATTGTCCTTAAGAAGTTGCAATGGAGCACTTATATTGAGAAGCTGGCAAATAAGCTTAGTTCAAATAAAAATATTGATAGATGTTGAAACGGCCAGTGACTCGCACTGTAATTTGTAATGTAATTCGTTTTACTTTGTTAAACTTTTGTTGTGAAAAGTATTGTTATCCTATATTTTTTATTTAGAATTGTCTAATTTTATTTAATCGAATATTTTCCATCTGCAGTTGCCCCACATATTTTCAGATATCTATGGGTCCTACGTATATGGGCCAATGCAACAATTAGAGCATTTTCACTTTTTTGTTTTTAATGTTACATTTTACCCAGGTTAACAACCTACACTAAAAAAAAGTTGACATTTATAGGTGAAATGCTTTTTTTGCTACAGTAAAGCGGCTAATGTGACAGAATTTTAAACGTACAAAGGCCAAATGGTTCTTAGAGACTTGTACGCGGGGGCATCCCGCGTCTTTGCTTTCGTTTAGGGCCAATTAGTCAGTGTAATTAGTGAATATTGTATATGTTATGAGATATAACTTATTAAAACATGACGTCTATACACCATTATAAGTTTAGAAGTCAGAATTTAGTTAATTAAGCAACTGATAATATGAAGAAATAGTGGTTCGAGTGATGAGCTAGGTTGTAACAACGACGAAAACACGAGCACCGAGCTTCGAAAGTATTTAATTGTTTTCAAGTATTGTCGTATGCTATTAACATTGGTAATTACTTAATTAATAGTAAATTATACAAATATAGTATTGTATAAATAATAGTTAATAATAAAAAAAAACATCAATCTGTCATTTCACCAACTCTAAAAGGATCAGAGTTATGTCTGTTATTCTTGTAAACACAGCTCCATAATAGCAGAAATAAAACAAAACTTTGAAAATCACGTAAGTAACAAAAATGTGTCTAGATCTTAAAACAGATTGATGACATGCATCACAAAAATATCCCAAATTAATACAAAATATATGCTACATTTTATTTACAAAAGGTTTTACTGGCTCCTATCGGTAATATTAGTTTATTTTATCATAAGCAATTGAAAATCTGTAATTTATTCGTATTTGATATTTGGAATTTGGCTGCTACCTGCTACTTGTGGAATAAACAAGCAGCTATGAAGGGTTCAATTAAAATAGTTATGTAGATACGAATTTAAGTAGGCTCTGCTGATTTAAGACTTTGGTCAGACAATTTTAGTGCCCGAAATAGAAATAGGACTAAGTTTTTGATGTACCTTTATACAGCTAAGTACATTAATATTAAATATACTTTCCTGCTGCATTCATACTTTATGCTACAATTGAGAAAGCTTCAAGACAAAAATATTTATACACCATTTGAGTGACTTTCGGAATTATTTTAGGAATTCCTTACAATGTAGCAATGTTTAAAAACATGATTTTTGACTTTAATAAGAAGCAAACGAGTTATTGTTTTAACTGGACCAAAAATTCAGAGGGATAAAAAGTGCTTGGTCTTTAATCAAACAAGTTGATATTAGTAAACATGAACCATACATTCTTTTTTACAAATTAGGTTCACCTGAAGATGCTTTCGAATACCACATTAACAAGAAAGAAATTAGCTGACAAATCTACAGGTTTATCTTTAAAACTACGTTATAATTAGTTGTTGCCAATTGATCCATCCAAAAAAATCATTTAATTGAATTATGTCACAAAAACCCTATTCAACTAACGATAATTCAATCATTATAATTATGAATAGTGGTAGCAATGAGGGGTTTGTTTGTTTTGATAATTTTTATTTGTGTTTGTCATTTTGTTAATTTTCACTTAAAATTTGTAAAGAAGTAAGTTTTGGTTGTCTTTTACGAATTTTTAATTCTTAAGAAATGTTTGTGAAGATTTATAGTATTGATTATTTCTGCGACTATACATTACCAAAAATAAAAACATCAAATTTTTTATTTGATTTTATTCATTTTAAAACGTCCGTTGTTCTTAATATTTTTGAGTGACGATTGCCCCGCAACTTTTTTTAAGCAATATTTGTACAGTTAGAATGCAAAATTTTAGATAGAATGACATAATTTAAGTAAAAGCAAGGTACTGTAGGAAAAATACAAAAATATTGACAAAATTCAACGATTACTTTGTAGATACTTGGCTTGTAGAATCATCATTGTTTCAATAGATGTTTTTTTTATAAGTAACAGAATCGAACATGGTTTAATCTTAGCATGGAACTGTCAATAAAAAAATCCAAATGAAACAGCGTAACATGGCATAGTTTTTAAATTTGTTACAAGAAAAAGCAAATTATTTAGAAATATTAAGTATGCAAAGAGACAAAGAGACCTATCACCTTCATACAAAAACTTCTGAAAATATACAAATTTACGAAATATTATATATACATACATATTATTTCCACAACTATTTTAGACTATGAAAATCAAACAATTTGATTTGGACACTCTGTCAAAAGCTGTTAGTATTTTAAGCGTTTTCGTAACTAAAGTTGAATATATAAAACTGATTTGTCGTTAAGACGTAAAATAATTATTGTGGGTAATTAGTTAGTTAGTTGTGTCTTAAATTGATAATACGAAAACTGTTGAATTGTTAAAGACTGATTACTGTAATTAATAATTATAATAATGATTGGGATTAGTTATGCTTTAAATCAGCCTTTCCCAAAGTGGGCGATAACGCCCCCTTGTGGGCGCTGGAAGCCTAGAGGGGGGCGGTATAAATCTTGAAAAAAATGTTTTTTTTTTAAACTAGGCGCAACAAATATGTTATTGAGGTTATTGAGAAGAAAAAAACGAGGGGGGGGGCGCTACAAAACAACTGATTTTCAAAGTGGGCGTTACATGAAATAAGTTTGGGAACCTCTGCTTTAAATCGATATATGAGACTGTTTGTTTTGATTAATCATGTTTATTATTCTATTTTCCGTTGATTGTTATTATATTTTTTGGTAAATATTTTAGTATTTTTCCTACATTACCTTGTTTTTAGTTAAATTATATCACCCTATCTAAAATTGTGCTTTCTTTCTGTACAAATATTGCTTTAAAAAAGTTGAGGGGCAAACACCACTAAAAAATATTAAGAGCAATGGACGTGGTCGTTTCACCCGAATCGGGCGAAACTCGGCAGGGCAAACGCCTGCTAAGCCGTTTAAAGGTATTAAGATACTGATATTGATAATATTATTATTTGAAATCAAAGTGTAGTCCGTGGTCCTTAAAAGGCGTTCAGATTTTAAATTTAATCATATTTTTAAAAATGGATAAAAAAAAACAATCTAAAATTTTAGTACATAGATCCGTAGATACTCGTACTAATCAAGTTAAAAGCGTGTTAATAATAACTAAAAGCAAGATTCATAGAAAGTAGATATTTAAAATGAAAGCATTTTATCAATAGTATTTCTAATACTTTACAACTTTTTTTTATTCTCCTTTTAACCAACCGGTTTCGCTACAACATCAGGGCTATTACAACTGAATTTCTGGCAAAGCAGATATACAATGCGAGTGTTGACGGATGTAAATAGCCATGACACCAAGGTTGGTACTCCACGATCAAAACGCTCGCCTGTTATCCGAAGGTGGTGTCAACACTGTGTGTGTGTGGTGACTACAAAACCGGCATGTTTGAATTAATGTGGATGAAGTCAGACCGGCCTACCAGGATCATAAGATTTGGTACTCGATACTCTCTGCCTATCTCGCAAGGGACTTGGCGTGAAGATATGAATGTAGGTATGTACTGTAATTGGAATTGTCATCCCAAGATTGACCTATTTATGTATAAATAATGTTCAGTGATAGCATTGGTAAACAAAATTTGTTGACTGGGTTGATATCCCCAAAAAATGGGGGAAAATTGGAATTAACTAAAATCGAATAATATTATTAATAAACTTAAAATAAACAATTTTTTTAATGTAAAGTAACATAATTTTAATGTAAAATAACATTTTTTTTCATTTCCAAATGTAAGCCTTAACATAAAATAAAATAAATGGAATCTAATTGTATATAAAAATGTCAAATTACAAATTAAAACTACAATAAACAATTAATGCGTACTATATTGTACAGAACTTTAGTTGTAATAGCCCTGATGATGTACAGCGAAACCAGTTGGTTAAAAGAAAAAATAACAAAATTATAGGGGTACAACCACTTGCCAGAATTTTATCTGCTATAATGGTTAACAGACATAACATTGTTTCTCATAACTTCTTATGTCATACTCATTGTTTACTATGTTAATCACGTGCTAGAAACTTTTTTTCCCATAAAGTCAATTTCAATAATATCATTTGCTAGCATAATTGTAAGTCGTATATCAAAAGTCATAACATCATTTACAAAATAACTTGTAAAAAAGAACATATGTTTGTTTTCGCTAAATGATCAAAAGGTTTTGGTATGGTTAGGTTAGTTTAGAATATGAAAGAAAACGCACGAGTCAAGCGAGCGAAGCGAGCTTGCCGAGTCAGCGGCCGGCAAATTATATATAAATATTCTGTTCAATATAATATTATTCCAATTAATAAAATAGATAACAATACGTATGGCACTCGTACCATCATGGAAACTAATTTTAGGGCGAAGAAACTCTTCTTGTCATGTCTCAAGTGTATTATTGTTAACAAAACATTCGGACAAATGAAAATTCGGGCAAATTAAATACAGACATTTGAATATACCTATGGCATATATTCTTCGGGATAACAATAGACAACCAAAAATATAATGTGGAAAGTACAAGTGATAAATATTGTCTACAATGGAATTCCAACAAGTGTCGGTGATAAGAACTATTGAATCTATTTCAAACGAAGCCTACGCTTATTTTGCGGTATTAACGCCAGAAAAAAAATTGCTCGCAAGTTTGGTTTGACTAATAAACATATAGTTGCAGTATTTAGTAAGTGATTATCTCCTTCAAACATTAAACAACAGCTACAAGCTACGGATAGTATTATTAGTTACGGTGATTGAATAATGCAAAATCAACAATTAAGTTCAAACTATTGGTTATACATTAAGATTTACGCTATTTATAAAAAAAACATCATCACGGCCATATCCCCGAAGGAGTAGGCAGAGGCAAAACCAGGGCACCAACGACTAGACGAAGACACTAGGTCCCATAATGTGATAGGTGGCAAGCCTATCGCCAACTGGGCACATATCCAATCCTGGGCAACATTTTTTATTAGAAATACCACATTTTCTTTTTTGTTGCCCGACACGGGATTCGAAACTGAGACTTCATGAAATCAAGTCCAACACTTGGACCGCTAGACTACAGAGGCGATCACGCTATTTAGAGGTGATAAGACATAATAAGACAGAAAAAGAAATGACGTAATGGCTATTTTTACTATTTTAACCCGAACCAGGACAATACTGTAAAAAT